>OX589607.1:28479011-28714360 GCA_951329385.1 Polia nebulosa | reverse complement strand
AAATAGATATTTTAAGAAACTATTGCCGTCGTGCTTCCTCAAGCCTGCCCCCGTAAAGTGCGATACAGACAGCTGCAGCTCAGACCAATTTTATCACAAAATTTTTTGACGAGATCGACGTTTTGTATTCTCCTTTTTTCTCCTCGAAAACTGAACCGATTCAATTATTTTTGGCACAAAAATTTTGAGAAAGAGTATGTCTAAGTTCATAGTAAATATTTTATGTTAAAAACTTTTCAAATTTGTCCGGTAATCCTCTTATCACGGCGGTAAAAATGGGCATTTTTTGCAATTTTTGGAGGGTCATTTTCTTCACATATTAGTTTCTGAAAAAAAAGGAAATGACAGGTACGTGTGTACAGCAGACTTTGACTTTATAAAAAAAAACTATTGTTATAAAGGCATTATGCAGGAAGAAAAAAGGGAAAATATTTGTATGGAGAATCGCAGCCCCTGTTCATATTAAAATTTAGTTTTAGTTTTGGGGTACAACAAGTAAAAAGTGAAAAAAAAATTTTTTTTTTTTTTTAAATAATACTACCGACTTCTAAAAAAGAAAATACTAACACCGTATTTTGAGATTAAAGTTATTTTGCAATTTTCAGTGTATTTTCTTTTTTGAAAGTCGGTTTTATTTTTTGTAAAAGTTTACGAGGATGACTAACTTTAGCTCCAGTACTCGAAAATTCTGCAAAATTGAATCGCTTATACATATCGTACTCTTATACATTGATGATGATCAACACAGTCACAGGTATGGTGTGGTGGCTGACAACATCTGTTTGAGGCGCGCGTGAAACACTACGCGCCATCGACTCACGGGCCTGGTGCTGATCGGACGGTGAGCTACCCACTGCTCACCGTCCGCAGGCCCGGGTCTACGGTGGCCGGAGATCGTCTCGCGACGTCCTACGCCCAGTGACTCTCCTGCAGTGGTAGCGGCCGGGGCCGTGAGGGCCACTCCGTTGAGCTTCCCTCACGCGTCCCGCCTCCGCCTTCGCGAGCATTACTGCTTCGCAGAAGGCGGAGACTGCTTCCTATTCCCTATCGCTCCGTACCATGGCCTGAACCAGGGCCGGGCGCGAGAGGTCGCCGCCAGCTATCACATCCACGAGGACACGGCTGTGCTCCGCCCTGCGGGGCAGACCTCCACCGTATGCTCCACCGTGTCCTCTGAATAGGGTGGGAAATCATTAAATAACTTCTACCGCTTTGGGCGGCCCCTGGCACAAGCAACTGAAGGAACATGGGTGGGTTTTAGTCAGTAAGAGTCTGACACTCCCGTTCCTCCCAGAGTGGGAGGAGTTATTTGATGATTTTCCACCTCACTAGAGGAGAATTATTATTATTATCATAGTGGATAGCGACTTTACTTTATACAGAGTGTAAAAAGACACATCACAAAGTCGTTAATTACGCATACGACAAAAAACACGGCATAAAATTATTGCTGGGAAACGACTTTTATTTTTAGGTATTATAAAAATAACAATTTTCTCTCCGGCAAGTGGAGTTAAACCCCACCCCTTCACTCTAAGCCACGTCGGTGCTTGTCGGATAAGTTTGATAATGAATGCGTTTTATAACTGCAAATACGTAATTTCGAAATTACGTAACGTTAACGGCGCGTAGTGTTCCAAGCGCGCCTCAAAGAGATGTCAGCAATATAATTATGACGGGGCCCGTCATAGCCAATGCCTGCCTAGGGTCCAAACCTGGTCCTGCCAGGGGGGGGAGCCCCTGGGCAGTAGTAATAACACTTGGATATCAATTTTGAAAAAAGTAAAAAAAAATTGCGACTTTGACCTTCAATATCTCCAGAACCAGTGGATTCCAGTGGGGTATAGTCTAGTAAAAAAAATATATCCAAATAACGGGTAGAATATCTTTCGGCTTCGGAAACTGTCTTTTTACACCCGATTTAAAACAGTTACCACCTTACTTTTAATAATAAACTTAAACCACAATATCCACCACTGAAATTGCAGTCTACTACGTATTATTGTTTTGTACCACCATAAAAGTAATATTGGATCATAAAAAATCTTATGAACATGAATCTTTCCGCAGTCCAGTAAATATTAAAGTCCATAAAAATGGTTAATTTCGTCCAGACCAAAAATAGAACATAATATTTGGCAACGCAATGTAATTTAAATTTTTCAGTACACAGTAACCAATGCCGTTTCTGGCGAATACTAATTGAAATCAATAATTAAGTTGCATGTCAACGGTATTTTCAGTGACCACAGTGAGCCTTTCATTATGTTTTGGGCTTTGTGGTCAATTTTCACGAGAAAACGGTACTGTTTACACAAAGAATAATTAATTAAAATTATTTTGTTTGTTTACTGTACATTTGTACAAACAGAGTCTAAATAAACGTAAAGCTGCGGTCCCACGACCCGTGAATCGACGGGCCGCGCCGCATCTCGCTAGGCGTTGCCACGCCGGACGCGGTGCGGTGCAGCCCGTGTCGAGTGTTCCCACGGCGTGTGTCGGCCTGCTGGCCGCCATTCATCCACCATCACATACATTCATACATCGTGCCGCGTCGTACCGTGCCGGTGAGGTCCCACGGCCCGGTAATCGACAGGCCGCGCCGCGCCTTTGAACTTACCGACTCGCGATGGATGGGACGGGCGACGACAGGCCACCGCGGGAAACGGTTCCCACGGCCCACCACCCACCCACCATGGGTGGCCGCCCATTGTGTCCCCCTATGTAAAGTTTTCTTCATTTATATGTTCCATAATCTAAATGGTGTACTTAGTAAAGAGTTTTTATTCTATTCTATTCCCACGACCTGTCTGCCCGGAGCGCGGCGCGGCGCGGCGCGGCCCGTCGATTCGCGAGCCGTTGGACTGCAGCTTAATATGGACCCGACCTTTTCCATAATTCGGAAAATACATACACAATCAACAGTGTGAGTCTATGGTACCTCACAAGACCGGCCGAATAATATCAATATTTTCAAGAAGTCACAGTCAGTAATTGATTACATAAAATTTTAATAAAAAATTTTAATCAGGCGGACTCTTCTTACCTTCTTAGTAAAATTTGTTTTAGATGTCCACGTTTTAGTGTTCGTTGGAAATCTCTTTTCTGCATTCTACTACTAATTATGGTGCTAACACATTTATAAAAAGATGCTGTCGTTCATCTGACAAATTAATGGCTAAAAGTGAATGTGATTGTATGTAGGTATGTATTTCACCTTTCCCTCCCATAGTTCAGAAAGTCTGTTCAAGACATTTTTTCAGCAAAATTATGATTTTCCTCTTAAATATTGTTGTACTTTTTTTCTCTCATTATTGAATCATTTGGGTATAATTATATTCTTCTTTTGATAGCGATCGTCGTAACTTTCGAAATTGTATTTATAATGTGTGAAAACTGTTTTGGATTATGCATTGTTTTTTTTTGTACTTACTTCTCATGATATTGTATCTGTTTGTTTCCCAAATAAAATAAAATAGTAAATTCCCAAAAAAATAAAAAATAAAGTCATCATCATCTGATCAAAATTAGTATGGGAGGTCCAATTTTATTTCGGAACGGACTATAGCTTTCTTAAAGAAAGTAGTTAATTTCTATGGGCAGAAATAATAATTCACAGTACCTAAAGAACTATCTAGGATGAAAAAAAAATCTAACCCCAGTCCCTTCATTCATTCAACATCAGATAAAAACCACATCTCAAAATCATTCACCAACTATTCACTCGCTCACCAAAGAAATGTAACAAAACATTTTATGCTATAATTTCGGCGCGCCGCAGCCGCTGTCAGCGACTGTAATCTTGTATCTAATAACGTAATGTAAATATTTACCTCCTAAGTTTACACTAGCGGGGAACGGGAAGTATGCAAATCTGTTTCTCTACTGGGGTTTGATACATGCGTAGTTAAAGGTCATATTAATATGCTATATGAATAAATTATTGAAATAAAAACTTCTTTAGGCACGATGGGCATTTTTGGGATGGGGAACAAGCACTGAATTCGCGCTACCGACACGCTGGGAGACATTTATGATATTATCCTTTGGGTGTGAATACCTAATAATTAATACCTAGGTACGTTGGGTACTTTAAGGATGGGAAAAAAGCACTGAAATCACGTGACGTCACGCGAAATCGCGTGAAGCTAAGAAGTTTTCACTTCTGACGTACAGTCCTACGACTGACAGTTTTTTTTTTTCTAAAATAGTAACATCAGCATGAGTCGAACTTCAAGGGTAAGCAACGCTCGCCGAGGTCGTTGCGTGGATTTGTACACACTGAGACTGAGACTGGTCTATGTCTCAGAAGGCATTTTGAGCCGTTTGGTCCTAGTTATCATTTGAAGATCCTTGACAGTCAATACGGATAGTCAGACGGTAGAAAATCTGATACCAGTCCTGCAAAGGAGTACCTATCGTGTTACCAAGTTACTGGGTTGTGGAGGTCAGATAGTCAGTCGCTCTATGTGAAATACTGGTAGTCAACCGCATTCGTTTAGACTGGTAGTCAAACCCAACTTAATTGAAAAAAGGCTAGGCAAATTGATTATACCCATTTCTCATTAGCTACAACCTGGCGGTCTTTAAGTCAAGAGTGAATAGGTTAGTTCTAGGCAAGCGTGATCCATCGTCGACCACATCATCGCTTACCTGAGTGGCTGGAGAAATAGTGGTCAAGCGTGAGCCAGAAAAAGAGAAATAGCACTATTTAATTCATGGTAGTGGGTCATTTGTCTTTGCAGATATATATTGTTCTACTACGTTGTAAATAAATATTTATTTATTTATGGGACCCATCGTTAATACTTAAAAATGGGATCTAAAATTGGGATTCAACGAAAATAAATTATCAATTTATGTACCTACTACACACAAATAAACTGGCGAGAAGAAGGAAACAGAAAAAAAAATGCACAATGGTAATGCTTATTTCTAAGGAAATATGCTTATTTAATAATTTAATAAGCTTATTTCTATTGAAATGAGCATGTCGTATGCAGTCGTTAATTTGTGGTAAATAAATACATTTTCTTTCTTTCGTTAAATTAATCTGCTGAGATGGTAACCCTTTCGGTATGGGCTTGCGCACGCTAAGCGTAATAGTGTTGTATCTTTGTGTACTTATCTTTTCTTTCAATTTTTGTTTGTTTCTTTTGTGTTGTGTCTGTGTCGAATACGTTTTCTATTCTATTCTAAAAATAACGAATATCTAAAGCTTAGGTTTACATCGTACCAAACAATACCTCCAAATAACTTTAATCTTTATTTACCAAAAAACTCTGGCAAACTATCGCGGAATGAAAAGAGGTTAAAAGAAAAGCAGCTCAAAATATAAAAAGTAAATTGCTTTTCTGAGCTAAAACAGGCTAATACTGTAAAAGCCCTCCAAAATGCCAAAGGTGAGATAAAAATTTCACGTTCCTAAAAGAATCCGTGGAACAATCTAGATTTTTGGGTCGCCTTATTAGTAGATGACACATGATGACGTGAGATTCCTTTTATCTAGGAATTCGACATCAGAGTCACATAGACAATTGGCATGTACTCTTAAATCTGTATTTATTCTTAGAAAATGGTCAATCAATCTGCCTTGCCTTTTCCCAACTATCTTGGGGTCGGCTTCCAGTTTAACTTCCAGTTTGAATACCAGTATTTAACATGAAGCGACTGCCTATCTGACCTCCACAACCCAGTTTCTGGTTAATACGATACTCCTTGGTAAGACTAGATGTCAGACTTTCAGGCTTCTTTCGAGCCGTAACGACTGTCAAAGATCCACGATTGACAGCCGGGACCAACAGCTTCACGTGCTTTCCGAAGCACGGAGGAGTCTCGGTATGTAAAGATCCATGAACCAACCCCGGCAAGCGTAGCTTAACCTGATGGATAGACACGGCGGCTTTAATTACTTTAGCCACGAGCTCTTCATTATTTTAGCAACGAGTTCCTCCTCCTTAGAAAATGGTCAATTGGACGAATTTGTAGGTCACCGTTCAGTTTTTTTTTATTGTTGTTAGGCACGCGTTTGACCACCATCTCATCTGATAGTAAGCGATGATGTGGTTTTGACTTAAAGACTCTCAGGTTGTAGCAGAAATTTTCTTTTTCACTCGTGTCGGCTTAACCTGTGAAGCCCCATGGCAAAACCCGGGTTGTCAAATTAAACCCCGAGGACAACCGGGGTTGACAGCCGATTTTTTTTTTTTTATTCTCTTTAATTTTTTTTTTTTTTGGTCCGACTCACCGGTGAGTTTCGGGGCTTCACAGGAGAACTTTCCCAAAGGAATATTGTTGGGGGTATAAATTATTATGGTGTAAAGTAGTGTATCATCATCTCATTTCAGCCAAAAAACGTCCACTGCTGGGCATGCCTCTCCCTAGTGTCGCCACAACGACCGGTCCTGTGCGTCTAACTTCCATTGGATTCCCGTGACCCATATCAGGTCGTCGGTCCACTTGTGGGAGTCTTTTCAAAGCTGCGTCTTCTGGTACGCGGTTGAAACTCCAGAATCTTTCGATCTAAAGTAGGGTATAGTATGGTATTAAAAATCAATAAATAAGGTTAATAAACGTATCGGTCGGTCAGCTGGGGCTAGAACGACTGACTGCCCATTATACACTGTAGGTACCCTAGATGTAGCACTCATACCTACATACGCGCAACGAAAAACGACGCTAATTTTTTCGGGTTATTCCCTGAGTACCTCGATCTCCCAGGCCCCCATCCCGGAGAACCCCGAATACGATAAATTTGAATACATTCCTTTTTTTCTATTGTTTTCACCTTGTACGGTCGACATAAAAAGTGCCTTAATGTATGTGTTTGCATGCGACGAAAATAGTTTATTTGAAATTTTGTCCAATCTCGAATCATAGTTTTAATAGACTTAATTACAGATTGAATAAAATGTATAAAAAAATAGAAAATAAATTAATATTATCAAATCATACTTTTTTTTCAAATGTATTTTACAATTAATTACAACAACATTTTTTTCTAATTTGAAGCACAACCGAGCGAGAAGGATCGCAAAAATTTTATCTGAGCGCCGCACCAACCAGTTATAATAAACAATAGAGCTAGTGACTATGCTACATTATAAAAAATAATTCATGAAAGTAAGACTGTTTTTGCGTATTTTTTTCAATTTTGTTCATGTTCCATGTAGAGTATTTATTTTGATTTTCTGTATTGACAAAGGAACTATTGTGATAATAATTAAAACCTGTGATTGCTCTAGGAGACTCTATAGAGTACACAATATATTGTATTCTGTAATTATAATATTTACCTTAACCAAGCAAGACTATCGATCAGAGCAGTGGTGGCCCAGTGGTAACGGCCGCAACTTACAAGTTGTAGGTCGTGAGTTCAAACCCAGGCAATCACTTTTCTTTGTGTAAATTATTTCATCACCACTCACGCTTTCAAAACGGTGAAGGAAAACATCGTGAGGAAATCGGCATGTTCTAGAACCAAAAATTCGAGGACTGGTGACATCCACCAACCCGCATCGGGCCCGCGTGGTGGATTACGGCCCACACCCTCTCACAGAGAGGAGGCCTGTGCCCCAGCAGTGGGGACATTAAAAAAAGGCTGATGATGATGAAGTAAGACTATCATTTTTTCCTGATCCTTGTAGTATTACAATTTTAGTTTTATTTAACCATCAGCTGCCGGTACTTTTAAGCTAAGCTGACTTTTAATGGAGTCTATCAAGATAAAAGTAAATCGGGGTCCTCCGGGACGGGGGCCTCGGGGATCGGAGTACTCAGGGAATAACCCATTATTTCATACTTTTTTTTACCTAAATATAATGAGTGCCCTGGGTGTTCGCGGCCATATACGAATTTAACGGCACGGTTGACGCAGTGGTTGAGCGATTAGCTGGTGCGCTGCTCTCGTGGGTTCGATTCCCGCACGGAACAAATATTTGTATTGCCTACAGACAGATGTTCCGGGTCTGGGTGTCTTGTGTGTCGAGTTTACATGTTTGTGAACACACCCACGATACAGGAGTAATTTTTAATGTAATGCAACATTAAAAAAAAACCGGCCAAGTGCGAGTTGGACTCGCGCACGAAGGGTTTCGTACCAGTAACTATAAAAACATCAAAAAAAATCATGTCTGTTTTATGGGAGCCCCACTTAAAAAAAAAATATTTTGCTTTTTAGTATTTGTTGTTATAGCGGCAACAGAAATACATCATCTGTGAAAATTTCAACTGTCTAACTATCACGGTTCATGAGATACAGCCTGGTGACAGAAGGACAGACGGACGGACAGCGAAGTCTTAGTAATAGGGTCCCGTTTTACCCTTTGGGTACGGAACCCTAAAAACTGCTACAACTACGATCACCCATAAAAAATTAGGCCCATAAAAATCCAAATACAGGATTTTCAGTTGGCCATTTTCAGTACGTTTCAGAACGACATTGTGCTAAAATCTAGAATCTCAATTATCCTTTACAGCAACATCAGCAAAACGGACCTTTTACTTCGTCTATAACAATAGCTTTTACGGGTCTTCTGCCGATAAAAATTAAAAGGGAGTATAAGTTTTTATTGTATAATAAGGACACCTTAAAATTACAGTAGGCCCGTTACCTAATATTGGTATTCTGAGGGTGCCTGATAAGGTAAGTGTTGCTGCATTACCGTAGTAATGTCTTGTAATGTTATTTTTATTATTTTGGGCACCCCGGGTATGCAATTACCGTCTTTATTGCTATGGTAGGTACATCACAACTAGTAGGTAAGTGGATTTACCTAAATTTCTAGCAAACGGACGTGGTCCAGTCCATGGTCGCACGCACAGAACAGCTCTGTTCTGTGGTCGCAAGCAAAAGAGCGTAGGACGCCGTCACCTTCTGTAAAGAAGTGATGGTCGCACAGAAGGCGGCAGAAAGAGAGTCTCCTGAAAGCAACCTCTGAGAATGCAACCTCCCTCCCAATCCGTAGTAGACGCACCGGGCACCTGAGGGCGCGGATGATCTCCAGCCGCCATAAGGTGTGGCCTGCAAGTAACAGACTTGGGGAGCCTGTTGCCTGAACAGTAAAAGGCCCTAGACGGCGGCGCACCGGGTGTGTGCTATAATACGTCCATAATGGGGTATTTTACTAAAAAAATCAGTCCGGCAGTTTAATAACCAAAAAGTATTGGACGCGCGGCGCGACACTTTTTACGACCAAAGTGACGTAAGGAGCCCACACTCCTGAACTTTGATGCGTATTATGTTTGTCATGTTTTATTGGTTTGGTAAAGCAAAAATTACGTATCCAATATTTTTTGGTTATTTAACTGATGGAATAATTAGATTTTTTTAGTAAAATTCCCCATTTTGAACGGTATAGCACACACTCCCTCGTTCCACATTTGCAGTAAACACAGTGTTACGGCCTATTGCCCCACAATCACGCCTGCCTTTGTCTCAGATTGAGACAATTACCATAAAAGGGCGAGAGAGGCAATTCTCATAGGGGGCGGAAATTATCATAATTTATGATGATAATGTGTATGACGCTCTTTGGATTATTTTCAGATTATTATACCATTAAGGTATGGTGACGGAATTTTGGTTGGATTAAGTTTGAAACCGTAGATCTTTGACAGTCGTTATGGGTCGTCAGAAGCCCGAAAGTCTGACAACCAGCCAAGGGGTTTTGACTTTGACTTTGACAAACCTTGCCCACTTGCATCAAAATATACCACTGCAGTCTTTCCATGTAAAATACTGGTATTCAGCTGTATCCAGTTAGACTGAAAGCCGACCCCAAAATAGTTGGGAAAAGGCTAGCAGATTGATATTGAAACCGTTTTTGGTGAATGTAAAGTCTTTGAAACTTTATGGTTTGATGAAAATGATGTAGACCACAGTTTTAGGTATAGAAACGGCCGCAAAAGTAGTTAACACACACAATATATTTATTTATTTATTTATGCACACACAAAAACACTTACAGAGAAAAACAAACAAATACAGATAGAAGAGTACAAAGGTGCTGCTTATTTCAAAAGAAATTTTCCGAAGAATGGCCAAACTTGTGACAATGGAATGATGATGATGGCCTGATAGATGATTGAGGTTTTGGAAGCATGCGGAAGAGGGTGTAAAGTCCCGCAAACCTCCATTAAAAAGGACAAGACACTACACCCGTCTGATCGGAGGATCCTCCGATCAGACGGGTGTAGTGTCTTGTCCGGGCAACTGTTGTGCGGCCCGTCCGCATGCCTCCAAACTGGTGACCCCGATGTGATGAAAGAGGCTTAGGATGTTGACCAGGAATGCGCGTCCGCTGCACGCTGGTGGTCAGGATATCCGTACAAGCCGTGGGCACTAGCTGGCTGTGGTCTGCCCGGGGGTGGAGGATAAATTCGAAAGAGTTACCTCGCCCCCGGGCACTCGAGGCAGGGAGGAACAGGGGTGGGTTTTAGTCAGTAAGAGTCTGACACACCCTTCCGCTCCACCCTAGAGCGGAAGAAGTCGTTGGATGATTTCCCACCCCCCAAAAAAAAAAAAAAAAAAAAAAAAAAAAGCTGGCTGTATAACTCGTTGCTCAGGAGCTTGAGGAAGTTATGCTGATGTCTCGCTGGAGTTTTTGTACAAAGGCTGCGGCACCCTTTTCAATGGAGGTTTGCGGGACTTTACACCCTGTTCCACATACATCCAAACGGTGACTACCAGCTGTGTAGAACA
Source organism: Polia nebulosa (assembly GCA_951329385.1). Classification (NCBI taxonomy): domain Eukaryota; kingdom Metazoa; phylum Arthropoda; class Insecta; order Lepidoptera; family Noctuidae; genus Polia; species Polia nebulosa. Next base: position 28,703,658 of record OX589607.1, on the reverse strand, counting down.
CCTGATTCAAGAAATGTTGTCTCTAAGATTGTCATTATCAGGCTCAGCTTGGCCACTATCTCACCTGATTGTAAGCGATGATGAGGTTAATAATGGAGCACGCTTGCCTAGAAGTAACTTGCTCAATCTTGACTTAAAGACTCTCAGGTGGTCGCTATCAGGATTTTTCGCAGCCACCTTGTGAAGAATTTTTGTAACCTATTCACTGTGCACGCCATCGTGTGCACCAGCACTATTATACTAAAAACCGTACCGCGGGCGACGCGCGTGACACACCACTATCTGCGGGAGAGCGGTGCGCGCGGGCCGCCCGCCATTATATTTGCTGGAACCATCGCGCAAGCTACCACGCACGACGTCGTTTAAAGGCGCAGTTATCCGACTTTTAACGGTTTTTTAATTGAACATCACGTCTAAACGACTAGTCTTATTTCTTGAAAAAACATAAGTATATCTCTCTAGACAATTTCCATCGTAATTTGATATGAGAATATTTGAAATTATATTTTTTTAACATCGGGTAATTAATTTGTAAAGTTGTGTCTAACGCGGATAAAAAATTGAGAATCACGCAAAAACTATGAAGCGTATTTTTATGAATTTTTCACCATTTTAAAGATCATTTAAATATTTATTATTTAGTCTAAGTGTTTTAGTATAATATCTGTTGTTTCATGTGTAATAAATTAATAATGCGTCTAATTTCGGACAGCGCTACTTGATGGGCGAGTCCTATTACTGAGTGGACGTACGACGCGTTACGTAAGCTAACCATTCAAGGTCATTGGCAGTTAATAGCGCCTTAATTTATGCGTTTTAATCTCAAGAACCAAGAAACCGACCTTGTAAATGCAAGAAAAATAAAACCGTCAATTCAAAGAAGATGGAATTCATTTCAATCCCCTCATTCGCTCTTGACTTAAAGACACAGTAATGAATCCTGCTAAAATAAACCACAATATTTTACGCTTTCCCGTGAAAGAGTACAACTATCTAAAACAAACTTCAGATTAAACCCAATCCAGTAAATACCGATCTTCAAACGTCTACCTCCGGCAGTATTGAATTACGAACCTTTTTCAAAGTCGGTTAAAAATAGAATAAAATCCTACTATGTTATCTAAGGTAAAGTTACCGATAGATTTAGGCAAATCGGGTATCATTAGATTTGGCTTACTACAATGTTAGTGGGTCGGGAATTTTACAAAATGTAGATAGAAGTGATGTTAGCCAAAACTCGTGGCTACATACTAACAGCTGCACGGATTGATATCAAAGGTTTTATTTTTGAGAGTTGGAAATCTTCAGATTACTTCTCCCGCTCTGGGTGGAGCAGTAGGGCGTGTCTGACTCTTACTGACTACAACCCACCCGTGTTCCATTAATTTCCATTTGCGATCCAGGGACGCAGTGACTTTTTCGAATAATTCCACGACCCTAGCAGGCATCGGTCCTAGCGGGCCCGTCAATTATTGCTGACATCTCATTGAGGCGCGCGTGGAACACAACGCGCCGTGGACCAAGGCCGGGAGTCGGTTTGTGACTCATGACGAAATGTTCATAGAAGGAGGCAATAGTTTTATTATAGGCGTCATCATCATCATCATTTATCCGAAAGACGATCACTGCTGAACCTAGGTCAGTCCATCGACTAGTCTTGCGCTTTTGGCGTCCACCTTGTGAAGGCCTTACGTCTACAGATCTGCAGTCACCACTGCAGCTTTCAGTCCCATTGGTTATATACATTCTGCGAGCAATATCCTCCGCCACTCAAGGCGCAGTTATCTAACTTCTAATGATTTTTAATTGATCATCACGTCTAACAGACTAGTCTTATTTCTGTAAAAAAAATATATGTTTTTCTAGACAATTTTTTTCGTAATTTGGTATGTGAATGTATGAAATTATATTTTTATAACGTAGTGTAATCAATTAAATTAAAGAAACACGTAAAAGCTATAAAGCGTATTTTTATGACACCTTCACCAATTTAAATATCATTTAATTATTAGTATACGTGTTTTAGTATAATACCTGTTGTTTTATGTATAATAAATTAATAGTGCGTCTAATTTCGGACAGCGCTTCATGATGGGCGAGTCCTATTACTGGCTGGACATACGACGCGTTACATGAGCTCCGTACAGAACACGCAAGCTAACCACTAAAGGTCGTTGGCAGTTAATAATGCCTTAAGTCTGGCAATGTTGCAGGCTATTTCAGTAATCTTGGTTCGCTTGCGGATCTCTTCTATATTGATATATAACTGAGAAATTTAAACATGGAGTTATGTGCTCTGGAGTCTGGCTCTTTTCAGGCGGAAGTTTAAGGAAAATTTCAACATGATTTTCGTAATCTCAGAACTATTTACATCACGCTTTTCACTCGGCATTCATTCACCATCTTATCTTGAAAAAGTAGACTCAATAAAAATACTCTTGAATGAAAGAAATAAAAATAGATAAAACGTAGCAACATTACTTTTATTTCAACAACACTATCCAGAAATCGTGGAGCATAGAAGAAAGAAGTAACAGTAATATTTATGTATTGCTATTTTTAAAGAAGTTTTATTTGGGTTTCGTAAACCAATGGTCAAAACAGAAATCGTAATGATTTTGGTCATCTGTCTGGATGTTTCCAGCTATTATACTCCGGGACTATTGGGACTAAAATTTCGAAAAAATATTTGTGTGGTGAAGGACCACACAAATAGCATTCATGTAAAAGAGATAAGAAATAAAATATTTTCTATACTTCTATTTATACTAATATTATAAAGAGGTAAAGTTTGTGAGTTTGTGAGGTTGTAGAGGGTAATCTCTGGATCTACTGAACCGATTTCGAAAATTTTGCTAGTAGTTTAAAAAAACTAAAAAAACACGCTTTTGAGTGACGTCATTTTATTTTTCAGCAAACCCTTTCATTTGAAACCCATCATGGGAATGCATAAAAAATAAATATTCCGCCATATTGGATTTAAGATTACGTCACTTAACCATGCATTGTCATCCAAACTAAACACGTATGCAAAATTTCAGCTCAATCAGAAACCGGGAAGTGGGTCAAATTTAACTTCTAAGATTTTTTTACTAATAAAAGCGTGTTCAGAATCATTATTATGCATGCGTAAACACTCATCCCGAATATGTAATCCTTTGAAATCTTGCCGCAAATAGCCACATAGAACGACCGTGAGCCGCAGTTTAGTGCTCAATAAAGAAATAAAGAAAGAAAATCTGCGCGATCTTTATTGCACAGATTATACATTAAACACTATCGTAAAATTTTAATGGACTGTGGCTTTTGGCTTGGTCGGTGTATTGTGAGTTGGAGGTGTGTTGTGGAAGTAATTGTAGGGATGATAATTTATTAAGATTACTATTTATTTGTCTAAATAATAGGAATATCCCAAACACCCAGAAACATTCGCGTTTATTATAGTTTAGTTATGACGTGTGTAAAAAGACAGTTTCGGAAGCCGAAAGCCACACATTCTACCCATTAATTAGATCATTTTTTTCCACAAGGCCATACCTGGGAATCTACTGGTTCTGGAGATATTGAAGGTCAATGACACAATATTTTTTTTTTTTACGATAATGAACCAAGTTCATTCCAAGTGTTATTACTTAACTTTTTCCAAACAAACATTACCTGAATTTTCATTTTTTTTTCGAAGTTTCTAAATTACGCTTTTGCTGTTACATAAACGCAAAGTATATCAAACGTATCCGACAAGTACCTACGTGGCTTAGAGCGAAGGGGTGGGGTTTAACTCCACTTGCCCGGGTTTTACGCGCAATAAAAATTATTTTATTTTCATACCTATAAATAAAAATCCTTTCCCAGCAATAATTTTTGCGCAAAGCTCCTTTGTTAGACGTACAGTATGCGTAGTTAACGGCTTTGTGATGTGTCTTTTTACACCCTGTATATGTAGGATGTTAAATATGTAGGATGCTGATCCATCCTACATCCTATAGGATGTAAGATGCTAATATCTTCTTAATTCTGGTTAAAAACCTTTTGATATTCATAATTCTGGTGAAAACAACAAAAGCGATAACTCATTCTTGAAAGTGATGCAACAGTTATCGCAGAAAAGACATTTAACGTTGCCGATTTTACAATGAAAGTTTTGAGTCAGTGGAAACTCGGTAGAAATGCTTACATATTTTAACATTAACCACCACTGAAAACAGACCTTTATAATAAAAAAGCTTAAACAAAATAAGAATAAATATAATAAAGTCACATCAATACGAAGGGCAGGTCCAAACGGAGCGTTTGACACGCAAAGAAAACTAGGTTGCTTTCACACTCGATAAGCAAGAATGCAGCATTTCTACTAACAATCGGTTGGCATTCAGCGGAGAAATACTTCAGGGCGGTTAAAATACTATACTCTTAAGTCACGCGTGTTGCGCGCGCAATGTGGACTTCGACACATATTTTACCGCAAGCTCAATGCGCATGCTAGTCGATTTGAGAGAAAAAATCTAGTTTGGATAAGTTACGAGAATGTTAGCTGGACACAACAGCCCCCAGGAATTGATATTTCTACGTACGTGGACCTGTATGTTTCCAGTGTACTAGTAGGCAGATTGATTCAGGTGGTAGTATCCACCTCAATCAACCTGCCAAGCATTTTCGCATCAATCTTGAGGTCGACATCCAGTCCGCACTGCAGCTGAATATCTATGTTTTACATGGAGCGAATGCCCTGCTTCATATCTTAGCACACGTAATTTTGTTATAATCCACAGGTTAATGTTCCAACTGCTAGAAATCACGCGCGAGGTCGCCACCGCCTCCACGAGGACATGGCGGTTCTCCGCCCAAACGGGGCTGGCCTACACCGTATACTCCACCGTGCGGGCGATTCACACAATGGTGACACCCGGGCGTATCCTCCCACCTAATCCGGAACAGCAACCTCCCGAAATAACCGTGTCCGGTGAGGACCTGCGTCAGGCTGAAGGTGAGTGTGCCGTGGTGCTTCTCTGGATCTCATACTTGTGACCAAACTCTCTATGCCAGTGACCATTCCTCTTTTCCACATTGACGACGAATGTTGGGCAAAAATTTTTCACTACATGTGCTATCCTTTTACTTTAGCTCAAAGGGATTTATTCCGAAATGGTCCCATTTAAATTTCAAAAAGATCTGATGATGGGTTTCGGAGACAAACAACGGAACTCTTCAAAAATTGACAGCAAATCAACCGCAATTGCTGCTATCTTATGTCTATGAATTGTTAACACAGTTTAATGGGGAGCCACAACTAAAAAGTGAAAAATAAAAACTTTTTTACAAAAAAATAGAACCGACTTCCAAAAAAAGTGCAAAATAACTTTAATTTCGGAAGTCGGTGTCAAAAAACGAAGACACAAAACAGGAACACCGACTTCCGAAATTAAAGTTATTTTGCACTTTTTTTGGAAGTCGGTTCTATTTTTTTGTTGTATTCGTTTTAACAGAAATATTTACATTAGTGTTAGAAAGAAAGATAAATATTTATATATTCTATGAATGAACATCAAGTGAACAACAGCAAGTCATCGTTAAGTATCGTGTGTGTGGGTGTGTTTGATTTGCCTCCTTCTGTGAGACCGTGATGGTCCAGAAAGAGGCAGCCGAGCATGTCCATGAGAGGACCGATCCCACTCGGAGAAGAAAGCGTCGAGGGGACAACCTTTTCGACGCCTAACACCCCGAAACCCCATCTGCATCACTTAACGCAACCAGGTCTATGAAATCTTGGGAGCTCAGATTGGGGATTCCGATTGCCTCCGAAAGATTAAAGGAAATACGGCAGCAATGTGATCACGTGCTGCCGTGCACAGCGAGGCTCAGGAGAGCCCCTTTACGGTCTCCTCAGGGATGTGCACAGAGGGGATCCCGGAGTGGTCTCTTAAAGAGGTAACGGGGTCCCTTCCATATGCTGATAGTGACCACCGGGGTGATTTTCCCAGAATCCCACATTCCATGGTCTTTTCATCAAAAGTCTGAAGGAACACGGGTAGGTTTTAGTTAGTAAGAGTCTGACACGCCCAGGCCCTCCCGCTCCACTCAGAGCGGGAGGAGTTATTTGGTAAATTGCCACCCAAATAAAAAGGATCGTACTGCTATGTGATAAGAAAAAAAAATGCTTTTCACGTATGTGTTTTGAATTATTGTTTATTCTTAATGTATTCTATAAAGACCATTGTATAATTAATTTCAATATTAGTTCAAAATTTTAATTTAATTTTTAATCTATTGGATTTATTAATTAGTTTAATTTAATTTAATTATTTTACTTTATTTTGAAGGTTTTCCATTTTGTTGAAACTTTTTATTGGCTAACTTCTGCAAACCTTATGTGAGAGCCCTGGCACCCATAACACAAGTTTAATCTTAGCTTGGGTGTCAGTAGACTTAATCTAGTGCCCACGTATAATTTTGAAAGCCTCATTAATTGTAATTTTATGTATGTAATTGTATAGTAATAAATAATAATAAATAATAAAAAATAAAACGTATGGTTTTTCTTTTTGGGGGGTGGGAAATCATCCAATGACATCTCCTGCTCTGGGTGGAGCGGGAGGGCGTGTCAGACTCTTACTGAATAAAACCCACCCCTGTTCCTTCCCTGCCCTGAGTGCCCAGGGGCGAGGTAACTCTGTTTCGAATTTATCGTCAACCCCTGGGCAGACATATGGTATGTTTTGAGACTAAACATACCTATTGACCAATGGATGGGCATGACTAGCCAGAAATATATTACATAGAACAAATATTTTCCTAAACCAAGGGTACTGACCTTTCAGTGTTTAGACAAATACCGCTGATAATATTCTGCCATTCGAAAATAATACTTACACATGCGATAGTCTATTTATCCTCGTAATATTTATTATTGAACTTTTCAGTTACTACAGTTTTTTCTACCTTTATATTTTCAGTTGTTATGTTTCCATATTTTCGTGAATATCTTTTTTCATGGGATAACTTACTATATTATGTACTAATAATATTATTGTTCTTCTCTTTGTGAATACAGTAACGATATTTTCTTTTCTTCGATGACCACTTTATTCCTTTCATTTTTGTCTTTGTTTAAATATTTATGTAACGAAGGTTCTATTCTTTGTATTATAATGAAAATGGTAAGAAAATAACAGATATTTCGTATATTTCTTTCTACAATAATTACCTATTTCTTCGGTGGTACTTTATGTAGAGTAACGGAAATCCGTAGTTATATTTTAGATATTGCTTCTGCATTAGGAAATGAAAAGCTTTCAGTCATAGTCAATAAGGGAGTGCCGACAGAAGTGAAAACTTGAACGAAAATGCCCAACGCGCCTAAAGAAGTTTTCACTTCAACCGCTACGTGATCCGCTACAAGTGCTACAACGCGTAGCACTCGTAGCAGACCGCGTAGCGGTTTCAGTGTCAGTTCAATTGTTTTTCCCATCTCAAAAATGCGCACCTAAAGAACTTTTCACTTCTAAAAATGAACTTTTCGTACAAAGTAATCATAAGCTTATCAAATGAATTCCGAAAAAAAATTTTACTTTGTTTAAGAAAGTTGTTTATTTTTATGGACATAAGTGGTATTTAAAATATATGACCACGTATTCCCGTTATACCCTTTTTACAAAGCACTGGCTAAGGGCGTGATATCCAGTAACGTGGTTGTTGAGATTAGAGGTCCTAGTGTGAGTGAAAAATAGAGGTTACCCGTTATTGTCACCAGGCGGCGCTTATTCAGACTTAGTACAAATTGACGTTTACTTTAACGCGATCCAGTGCGTTAATAAACTCACACTCGGTTGTCACTTCACGTAAAATACTTAGCTGCATCCGGTTGGACTTGAAACCGACCTAAAAATAGTTGGTAAAAGGACAAGACATTTGGGATTAGGAGGATGACTTTCGCAAAACCTCAAAAATAGCTGGTATTCTAAAATTTTCTTATCCAATTCTATTTAGTTTGCTGTAGAAAAATTAAGTAATTTTTTACTACATTTCTGAGAACTTTGTTCTTTCCGAAACAAGTTTAAAAATAAAATCCTTGACAGAAATGATCGTCAAACTTACCTCTAACGTACGTCAGTAAAATTTATAACAAAAGATGAATTAAATCATAATGCAAAACCTTGTTGTTTTACATTTTTATACCAACTCAGTTTTGAGTAAATCGATAAAATGCTTCATATTTTGCAATAGATCGTAAGCATTGTGTCGTCATGTATCTCTTTCTTTTCTATGCAGACCAAGAGTGACCGCGCTTTGGGTCATGTCACGCCATTGTAGTTTTAACAGTATCAAAAAAATCGGCCAAGTGCGTGTCGCATATTTAGGGTTCTGTACCAAATGAGGGAGTTTTTATAGAAAAAATCTGATTTATAAATATATTGGTAATATAAACGTAACAATAAACATTATCACCGAATTTCAAATTCATAGGTCAATATTAGGTTAAAAAATTCTTCGGAACAAAATTTTGTGACAGACGACGAACAGACAGACAGACGGACACGTGAGTGAGCTATTGGGCTCCGTTTGGAACCTTTGGGTACGGAACCTTAAAAACAGTAAATGTTAGATTAGATAGACGCGGTATAATAGACCGTACAAAGGCAACTCGGGTAGGGCAAAACAATCCAATAAACAGAAATAGTCAACCCAAAATCGCATTTCGCGAAACAAAAACAAATCGATACCAACAAATCGACTTCGCGTGACAGTCACATATAAAACGACCCCATCCCACGTGGTTAATATATTCTGAGGCTTTATGTGGGTAGTTGGGTACCAATATCGCATAATATAAATCTATGAAGCAGACTATGTAGGGTGAAACACGACGGGGTTTTGAATAGTACGAAATAAATATTCGGAGTTCGGAGTTTCAAATGTCAGCGTGCTGTATGCTTTTTTTTATGGGGTGGGAAATGATCCAATGACATCTCCCGCTCTAGGTGGAGCGGGAGGACGTGGCAGACTCTTACTGACTAAAACCCACCTCTGTTCCTTCCCTGCCTGAGTGCCCAGGGGAGCGGTAACTCTGTCACGAATTTATCCGCAACCCAGGGCATGCAGCCATGATGGGCCCCTTCAGTGGTGGCTGACAAATTCTCTTTGAGGCGCGCGTGGAACACTACGCGCCGTCGACTCACTGGTCTGATGCTGATCGGACGGTGACCTACCCATTACTCACCGTCCGCAGGCCCGTGCTTTAAATGCTAAGACACTTTCTGAAGAAAATATTAGAAGTGGTCATGATGGTGGTGGCTGGGCTGGTGGTTCCAAGCGCTATTGTTAAGCATGAACTCCTGGGTTAAATTCTCGAGTTGGACAAAGAGTTCTTTTACAAGCTTTTGGAAGTCTTCAATGGTTAACAGCACAGACACGAAATTTTATGTTTGTATGTAAAAGCTTGTTTAAAAAATGATTCTTTACTAATAACTTATTCATCTATAATTTGGATTTGTACCCGGTTTGTGGCAATAAGGTCGCTCATGTACTCATTTCTATTTTTACTAGTAAGCAAATCCATAAAACAAAGAACGCCTGCTTTCTTGCTATAATCAACCTCGTTAGTAACTTTGCAGTATTCATGGACAGATTTTATGAATGCTATGAATTTCAGCCGTCAAAGCAGCATGAAACTACATCTAGTTTTTCTAATTCTGTCATTGTACGGTCAGAGACATAAATACGTGTGCACACTTAGAAGGATTCTACTTGGTAGTTAAAAATCATTCTTCTTAGAGATTAACACTTTAGATGGCGCAGCCATGTTCAAGTTCAGCCATGGCTATGTCCCAGCTTCAGTTTTCTCACTGACCGACTCGCTGACAATTCAAACCATTTTAGCATGGCAGCATTTTTGCCAACGTCAATGATCCCGTGGCATTTTTTATTGATCCATTCCAGACTCCATTGATCTTTGACAATCCCCAAGGCGGAACTTTTGCGTCTCGGTGATTGACCATGTCTGAGCACCGTGAGCTAGGATAAAATAAAAGTGCCTTTAAGGCGCAATTATACGACTTCTAATGATTTTCAAATGAACATCATGTCTAAACGACTAGTTCAATTTCTTTGAAAAATATACATAAATGTTATTGTAGATAATTTTTTTCGTAATTTGATATGTGAATATTTGAAATTATATTTTTATAACAGAGTAATTAATTTGTAAACTTACGTCTAATGCGGTTAAAAAGTTAAGAATCACGCCAAAACTATAAAACGTATTTTTATGAAACCTTCATCATTTTAAAGACCATTTAATTATTTATATTTTAGTATACTACGTTCTAGTAAAATACTTGTTGTTTTACGTATAATAAATTAATAACGCGTCTAATTTCGGACAGCGCTCCTTGATGGGCGAGTTTTATTACTGGGTGGACGTACGACGCGTTACGCGAGCTCAGCATAGAACACGCAAGCTAACCACTCAAGGTCACTGGCAGTTAATAGCGCCTTTAATGCTTTAATTGAAATAAATCCTTCAGCTGAAGTTTACAAACTTAATCCGCTGACCATACCTAGTTGAGTTAACGTCCAAAATAAACTAATAAATCAAAGTAATTGGTTATAAAATTAGCGAGATGGTTCATATTTAGTAGAACGGTTTAATTTTAACCTTGCTTTGCATTCTCGCGCGTGGTGAATTGATTGATTTCAAATCGGGATACGGTAATAAAGTCTTTACAAGCCGAAACAAAGTGTAGTTGATTTTGATTGGGCTTGTAAAGATTTTTGTGGGGCCAATATTTGGTTTTAGATTTAGTCCAGTTTTTTTTTTGTTATTTATATGAAGTTCTTGTATATAATATATGAGAAGGAATGGGTCCTAATGCGACGCAGGCCCAGGGCGAGGTGGTGGATGTTTCAATACTCAATACTTTATTGCATTCCATAAATTGTGTTAAATAGATGGTATAACATAATAAAGATCAATATGGACCCTGTCGGGCACAGCAAAGTAGGAGAGAGGCAGAGGGCTAAGTATAATTTAGGCAATTTAATATTGATATAAATTATTAGTTGTGTTTTATTGGGTGTATATTTAAGTGTATACATATGGTTTGGGTATTTAGGTATTGTATATTGCTACTATTGTTGTAATACAGATGCATCCGGTTTGACTGGAAGCCGACCCCAAGATGGTTGGGCTTGGCAGATTGGATATTGCTATTTATGTAAAATAATTGTAAGTAATTATTGTGATATTCTTATTTGATAATTAAATATTTTTTTTAATTAGTTTTCTTAATTTAAGAACCAACATTTCATTTCCAATAGCTGTTTTTTATTTAAAATATTTCTAGCAGTCTGTTAATAGTAGAGATTTATTTATAAAGAACCGCCATTTTTTTCTATGATATTTTTTATTAGGATTTGTACCCGAAGGGTCCAAACGTAGCCCTATTGCTGTCACTCACGTGTCCGTCTGCTTGTCTGTCTGTCTGTCCGTCGTCTGTCACAAAATTTTGTACAGAAGAATTTTTTAACTTTCCATTGACCTGTGAACTTGAAATTTGGACATTTGGTGATAATTTTTATCTATTTATACCTATAAATTATTTTATTAATAAATACCAATATATTGATAAATCTGATTTTTTCTTTGACGATTCCCTCATTTCGTACGGATGCCTAAATGTGTGAAGTCCAACACGTATTAGGCCGGTTTTCTTTTTTAAATAATAATGCAAATAATGGTTAAGTAAATATAAGTAAGCACACGCAGTCTGCAGGGTAAAAATGCATTAAAACCATTAAAAAATTAAACCTTTTGTTAAATCTGATAAGCTTTGATATAAAAATTCATGCACACAAGACAAAGGAAAGCCCGCATAGTTTTTAAAATAAAATTTAGTAGATAAAGTACCTTGTTGCTTTGCAGAAATATTTAACCTAGCAAAAGATATCTTGATGAAATTCTACTAAAATGAATAAATTCAGCTCTTTTCATACCCTCCGGAGTTTACATTTTTTCCTCTGGAAAAACAGTAGGCACATCGAGAGCCTTTTTTTAACTTTTAGCACGACTTTCCTCATACCAGTTTAAAATTAGTATGACTTTTAAAAAGTATTCGAGGGGTACCGTTACATTTTGTTCCAAGTTTGAAAATTCCGAACTTCATTTGTCGGGATTCGAAGCTACGCGGAAATTGAACGTTACGAAATTCTGCCAATCAGGTTGGAGTTCTAAATTCAAAACAAAGCTGTCCTTAGTCAAAATCTATCTTGTGATCCTCAACATATAGACGAATGAAAAACTATTCAAAGCTTGTTCTGGATAAGAGGACGATATACAAAAGAAAAGGTAATTACTGCTATTACCACGCTCAAAAAAAACAGCTCCCGGTATTTTAAAGAGTGTTTCTAACTAAAAGGGCCAGTATTTGGTAACTCTTGTATTTTGGTTGGTTACTTTACAATAATATTGCTTATACATTAGAATAACACATCATACGAATGTTATAAATGTGAATGTAAGTTTGTTTGTTACGGTTTCACGCGAAAACTACTTAACCGATCATTATGAAACTTTGTACACATATTTTTGGAGGTATTAGAAGTAAAATAGGATACTTTTTATGAAAAAAAATCTTTTTTTACGAAAGATACATAAACGCGGGTGAAACCGCGGGCACAGCTAGTATTATAAATGTGAAAGTTTGAATGGATGTATGTTTGTTACTCAATCACGCCAGAACGGCTGAACGTATCTAGATGAAATTTGGCACCGAGATAGGTTATAGTCTGAAATAGCACATAGATTACTTATTATCCCGGGCATATGTTACCTTGAGACAATTTTTTACTTAACGTGGGCAAAGTCGCTAGCAGGATCTAGTCTACTTTAAAAATTAGACTATCCGTGGATTGTAAACGTATGAGCTATAGGCAAATATTAATGTATAATCTAAATAATTTTAATACTGTACCTAACTTGAGACTTGTATTTGTAATGTAAGCATTAATTTATCCCTAATGGCTTCTCATTGATGAGTCTAGCACTATACATTATAATAATAACAGTGAATTAATATTCATGATATAATGGTACAGACTTGCATTAACGTAGGTAAATTATTCAGTGATTCGCTTTCGATTAGAATAAATTAATATTATAAACAAATTAAAATTGTTTGATTTAAAAAAAAAAGAAAACTACGCTATTTCCACAATCCACTGGTTCTGGAGATGAAGGTCAAAATCGTTTTTTTTTTCTTTTTTACGAAAATGAATTCCAAGTGTTATTACTAAACTTTTTCCAAACAATCAGTACCTGAACATTCAATTTTTTTTTTGAAATTACGCTTTTGCAGTTACAAAAACGCAAATATCAAACGTATCCGACAAGTACCTACGTGGGTTAGAGCAATAGGGCGCGATTTCACTCCACTTGCCTGGGTTCGCGTTACATTGCGCCTTGCATTAACGTAGGTAAATTATTCAGTGATTCGCTTTCGATTAGAATAAATTAATATTATAAACAAATTAAAATTGTTTGATTTAAAAAAAAAAGAAAACTACGCTATTTCCACAATCCACTGGTTCTGGAGATGAAGGTCAAAATCGTTTTTTTTTTTCTTTTTTACGAAAATGAATTCCAAGTATTATTACTAAACTTTTTCCAAACAATCAGTACCTGAACATTCATTTTTTTTTCGAAATTACTCATTTGCAGTTACAAAAACGCAAATATCAAACGTATCCGACAAGTACCTATGTGGGTTAGAGCAAAAGAGCGCGATTTCACTCCACTTGCCTGGGTTCGCGTTACATTGCGCCTTGCATTAACGTAGGTAAATTATTCAGTGATTCGCTTTCGATTAGAATAAATTAATATTATAAATAAATTAAAATTGTTTGAGTTAAAAAAAAAAGAAAACTACGCCATCGCTAACTCGGTCATATATCTTAATCTTCCGTGTTCTTCTTGGAAGTCTCTGAACCACCTTAGAACCCAAGAAGGAAAGTGTATAATTTAACCAACACAACCTCGTAAAGTGGTGGTCTTCTTAGCGTGTCGATGGCAAATTTAGAAGTTAAATATTGTGATTGGCCCAATATACAGCGTCAGCAGCAGCATTCGCTGACGCAACCATATAGTCCTCACATATACGCCCACCCTGACACACGTCACGTACAGCTGCAGTAGTGTTAAGGGTGTGACTGTACATGAAAATATATGACAAGTTAAAGGAGCTACTCAGACGTACCAGCCTAACAGTCCCTATGACCTTAAGACCTATCAGCCCTATAGCCCTAACCTATCATATACCAAGTATGTGGTAAATGTATATGTATATACAACGTTGATGTGACAGAGGGGCATTAAATTAAACTACGTATACTATACGTGTTTAGTATTAATTCGATACGGTATAAAAATAAAAATAATAATAAATGAGGTTTTTTTTTTTCAAACAAACTAAATAGCTTACAATTCAGAGTAAAACGCAACCACCCTTTATAAATAAAATTATCTGACCTTAGATACCTAGGTAACAAAGCGGCAACATCGCACACGCGCCGGAGGGCGGCGACGTGTGTTCTCTCGCGTCAAAGCGATCGGCCGACGGCGATTTATCGTTTTAAGGTGCATGACCTATGCGTATAGACATAATCAGCTGTTAGGAAAGATACATCGTGTTCAAACGAGGCCAAAACTTAAAAAATCGTTTGTGACTAAACTACTGCTCCGATTTAATTGATTTTTGGTACAGAGCTTGAAAATAGTACCTAGTATAGGCAGTTTAAAGGAAAGCCCCTCTGTCGTATCAACTTTGTATAAGTTCAGCAAGTCTGCACCATGCGACCTAAGGTTATAGACGGATAGTGGATAGGAACTCCAAGTTCGGGAAGGGTACACTCACTGCCAGTCCTGCAGACTCACCAGATCGATCGGAGATGGCTAAAGGTGTCTTGGCCACAGTTTTACCTCACTACCCCTAGTGAGGTAAGAATATAAAATTCAATCCTGATTTATTTACAATATGTTACAGCTTATATAGGTACTACTTTTTGTTAGCACACACTATTCTACAAAAAAAAATGATTGTGTCCTATGCGTGTAAGATGTTACCAAATCATTGTTTTATCTGGGCCGCGCGTCAGCCGGGCCGATTGCTGATTCAATGTCCAAAGTTAACATTGAACACCTCACATGTATAGGCTTCAGGACATGCGGCGCAAGATGACAGGTGGGCGGAGAAACGTCTTACAAACACCGAAGATCGGAGCCATCCGAAAACCCCCACCTGTGGAAGTTGTCTTTACTGCAGCCGACCTGAATCCATACTCAGGTCGGCCGCAGTAAAGTTAAGTCAGGCATGTCCGGCAGCGAAGCCACCGCGGTCAGGCTACTGCGGAGCCCAACGTTAAGCTGCGTGCAGCGAAACCGAGCACTCCGGTGTACATCTTCTCGCGCCTCCTCTACTCCACTGAGGCTGAGGACATCGTGGGGTACGCGCGCCAAATACTGAACTATACGGCGAGAGTGCAATGTCAATTTCATGTGCATTCAGACGTGCTTCCTCAGCCAGGTGTTTGAAGAAAGCTTTTGGCCGCAGAGCGTTGTATTCCGTCGCTTCCGCGGACCTATTCCACACGAGGGCATAAAAGCTTAGTGCAGTGCTAGCAAACACATCACTAGTGATGTGTTACTAAGATAGGTTAAAGCTTTATTTACTAACACTTTCTGTTATATGTATACTTAGGTTAAGGTATTTATCTATGGGTCTATGCAACCCGAAATAAATAAATTAATATTATTATTAAATAATCAGGTGGACCGAGCTTTTCTCGCGAGAGGTCACATCTTTCAGAGGTGAGATTACCATCAGATGGAGTCACGCATTCTAAGAAAAATTTTCGGCTTTTTAGTCCCTGGAGTACTGAGCTGTAATTGTGCTTTGGGTAGCGTGAGTCGTTTTCCTGTTTCGCCCTTGCGGCTTGCTATAGTCCTGCGAATTTCTGGGGTTACAATGCAAATTGTTGCATTCGCACAGGAGTCAGGCTACGTTGACGGTATGGTAGCAGGGTGTGGATGTGAAACCGAGTTGCAAACTATGCTAAAAAAAAACAAAAAATATATAAAAATGGTATCCATGGGTGCCAACTGAAAACCAGCGCTGCGTGTCCAACGCCCAGCAAATGCTGAGATGGTAACCCTTTCGGTATGGGCACGCTCAGCACAATTTTATTGTATCTCTGTGTACCTACTGTTATTTTCTTTACCTTTTACGACACAGACACAACACAACAGCAACAAACGCTATTGTGTTGTGTCTGTGTCGAATAAATGTTTATTCTATTCTATTCTATTCTATTCTATCCCACTTGTGTCGGGATAAAGGTTCAAGCTACCGGTGGTCAGGGCTCCAAAAAGAGAAACCTCCTCAAAATACGAGCCGTGTCCAGGAGTACCGCTTTCTGAAATAAGCCCTTGATCCAGCCGCCTAACCTCCTGAGATTTGAACGCGGCTCGCTAACACGATTATCGGTACAATGATTGCTGAGTCCACATCCCACACGTCGACAATCTCGCGAGCCAAGTCCAAATACTAGTAAATGATATTACTTATTAATACAAAAAATAACAATTTCAACAAGTTTTCTAAAAACATGTAAACATTCACCCTTTCAGCTCTTCGCTCCTCGTACAAAAAGATAGCAAGCCAAGCAAAACCTGCATCATAAATGCACTTAGTTATAATTACACTAGTCTTGTCCACCTAAATCAAAAGTGAATTTAATTACTTACGTACACTTTAACATACTCTTCCTTGATTATTACGCTTATGGGAAAAGCTGGACCTGATATGGTATCCATTTTAATCGGCATTCATTCACCATCTTGTCTTGAAAAAGTAGACTCAATAAAAATAATACACTTGAATGAAACAAATAAAAATAGATAAAACGTACCAACACTACTTTTATCTAAACAACACTATCCAGAAATTGTGGAGCTCAGAAGAAACTAACAGTAGATACAATATTTATTTAAAGCTATTTTTAAAGAAGTTTTATTTGGGTTTCGTAATCCAATGGCCAAAACAAAAAACTGATGATTTTGTTCGTCTCTCTGGATGCTCCACAGCTATTTTACTCTGGGGCTATTGTGACTACAATGGTAAAATTGCGAAAAAAAAATAGGGTGGCACTTCCCATTCATGTTAAAGAGATATGAATTAAAATATTATAGTTTAAAAAAAAACTATAAAAGACGCTTAAAAATTTAGAGTATCGTCATTTTGTTATTAGTATTTTTTTTCAGCAAGGCCTTTCTTGATTACCTACCCATAATTATCTATTATATAAATGCTTAAAAAATAAGTTAATATTAAAAAGAGAGAAAAGGAGGAGCTCGTGGCTAAAGTAATAACAGCCGCACGGGTCGATCCATCTGGTTAAGCTACGCTTGCCGGGGTTAGACCATTGATGGGTGACCATCTTAACATACCAAGACTCGTCCGTGCCTCGGAAAGCACGTTAAGCCACTGGTCCCGGCTGTCAGTCGTCGATCTTTGACAGTCGTTACGGGTCCTCAGAAGCCCGAAAATCTGACAACCACTCTTACCAAGGGGTATCGTATTGTCCAGTAACTGGGTTGTGGAGGTCAGATAGGCAGTCGCTTCACGTGAAATACTAGAATTCAGCTGATTCCGGTTAGACTGGAAGCCGTCCTTAAGATAGTTGGGAAAAGGCTAGACTTCAAAAAAGGGGGTTCTGGTGGAAGCCAATAAAAACTTGTTAAAATATGCAACTTCATGTTCTAGAGAGTTTCTAAAAAATTTAAAAACCATGTTGACAAGAAAGTAACCGAGTTATTTTATAAACAGTCACGGAACGAAAAGATTAGTAATTATTATCAAATACTTTCCTACTTAAATATATAGATAAGTATACTTAACCTAGGAGATTATAAATCTAGAGTGAATAATGCCTCCTAACAAGCGTGCTATACCATCAGCCACATCATCGCTTACTAATAGAAACCCTACTATGAAGTCATGTCATTCAAGTTATCAAATCAATGATATTAACTGCTGGAGCCTGCACCATCATCCCGATTCACTAAGACATCATCACCCCGACTCACTGGTGCATCATTTCGACTCACTGGGACAACACCACCCCGACTCACTGGGGCATCACCGCAGACAGTTCCGACTCACCGTGAACTATGCGGCTCTTCCGATTCCGACTCACTGGAACCAAGTGTGTGGACGACTCATCAAGAAAAACTATCGATCTCCGATCCCCGGATCAGAGTGATGTAGCGACATCTATGACGCTACAAAAGAACTAAAAAACAACAAATTCGACATCGCCCAAGCAGAGTTTTTCGCGCGATTTAAACATTTACAACAGCCCGAAATCAACCATCGGGCAGTTGCCCGGACCAGACACAAAACCCGTCTGGTCGGAGAATCCTCCCTTTTCAATGGAGGTTTGCGGGCTTTTCACCCTGTTTCGCCTATCTCCAAAAAGTCAATTCAAGTTATTCCGGCGTGATAATGAGACAGAAAAGAAAGAATAGCACTTTCTCGTTTTCACAACGGAATCATCAACAAATTGTTTGTGTTGCGAATGTGTGTGCAACGGAATGATGGCACAGGGAAACGTCATAACAGGGAGTAAGTAGGTCAGATAGTGGTCAAACTCAAGACTATCAGTAACAGAATAAAATCTTATTACCTTAATAAGCTTTCCTGCATTAAGATAATTATGTTAATAGAATAATGGAAAGCGTTTTGTACTGTGGAAGTTCAAAACTTACTTAGCCATACCATTATCGCTTTTACTGAAACATATAAATTATAAGTTATTTTATATAGGTATTTCTGCTCTCATTGACGCAACAGATGAAAGAGAAGTAACACACTATCTCGCTCTAGATTTAGGTACATAGAAAAATAGTTAAGGGAAAAGAATAACACCGCCCACAGACCCATACATTTGTAATAAACTAACGTACGGGCACACAGCACAGGGAACTCGCTGAAAACTGCAATTTGTTGCCCACGCTGGGTATGAATTGCTATTTATTTATTACACAAGTTCGGCGCAGTCAGAACCATGTGTTATGAAAAATGCCTCCGTTGTATGCTGAATCTGATTTTGATGGTCTTGATTATATTGTGCCCTGTTATAATTTTTTTTTTATATATTTTTAGGCTCGCGCTTGACCTCACCTGATGGTAAGTAACAGTGTGTTTGACGATAGATTAAGCTTGTCTAGAAGTAACTTATTCAGTCCTGTCTTAAAGACTCACAGGTTAAAGCTATCCGGAAAGACAGAGTTCGGCAGGGAATTCCACTCTTTAGCTGTACGCACACTGAATGTGCTCCTAAAAATCTTTAAAATAAACCGGCTAAATGCGTGTTGGATTTCGCACATGCTTTAGGTCAACAAGATGCTTATACTGTGAAAATTTGAAGATTGTAGCTCCAATCAATCTGCCTAGCGTTTTCCCAGCTATCTGTGGGGGCTTCCAGTCTAACCGGATGCAGCTGAATACCAGTATTTTACTTACTGGGTAATACGATACCCCTTGGTAAGATTGTAGTTCCAACCGTTAGGCTGTAAACAGATAGACAGACGGACAGACGGACACGTGAGTGACAGCAATAGGGCTCCGTTTGGTCCCTTCGGGTGCGGTACACTAGAAGTTAACAGCTGTGATGACTGGCATTTCAACCACTACTTTTTCCGATTTTTTTTTTTAATTTTGAAGTCATTTAGGCGTCAACGTATGCTGCATTCATAAGGTCTTCAATACCAGTGCAGTTGTATGGATACATGCTAAGAGTTACATGTTTTCGATTGGATCATATTTAGGTACCTATTACGGGCACTTGCGGTTTTATCATGACTGATGTGGTCAGCTGGTTAGCGTTCAAACTTACTTCTTTCCTTTATAGTTTTTTGTTTAACAGTAACAAATAGAAAACCACTACCCATTTCTTTAACCAAAACAATGATTTGGCTTACTACAATGTTAGTGGGTCGGGAATTTTACAAAATGTAGATAGAAGTGATGTTAGCCAAAACTCGTGGCTACATACTAACAGCTGGACGGATTGATATCAAAGGTTTTATTTTTGAGAGTTGGAAATCTTCAGAATACTTCTCCCGCTCTGGGTCTCCACCCAGAGCGGGAGAAGAATTCTGAAGATTTCCAACGGCGTGTCTGACTCTTACTGACTACGACCCACCCGTGTTTCATTAATTGTCCCTTGCGCTCCAGGAACGCAGTGACTTTTTCCAATAATCCCGCGACCCTAGCAGGCATCGGTCCTAGCGGGCCCGTCAATTATTGCTGACATCTTATTGAGGCGCGCGTGGACCTGGGCCGGGGAGTCGGCTTGTGACTCATGACGAAATGTTCAGAAGGAGGCAATAGTTTTATTATAGGCGTCATCATCATCATCATTTATCCGAAAGACGATCACTGCTGAGCCTAGGTCAGTCCATCGACTAGTCCTGCGCTTTTGGCGTCCACCTTGTGAAGGCCTTACGTCTACAGATCTGCAGTCACCACTGCAGCTTTCAGTCCCATTGGTTATATATATTCTGCGAGCAATATCCTCTGCCACTCAAGGCGCAGATATACGACTTCTAATGATTTTTAATTGAACATCACGTCTAAACGACTGGTCTTATTTCTTTGAAAAAAATATATGTTACTCTAGACAATTTTTTTCGTAATTTGGTATGTGAACATATGAAATTATGTTTTTATAACATAGTGTAATTAATTAAATTTCAGAATCACGTAAAAAAAGCTATAAATCGCATTTGCATGAAACCTACACCATTTTAAAGATCATTTAATTATTTATTATTAGTATACGTGTTTCAGAATAATACCTGTTGTTTTATGTATAATAAATTAATAGTGCGTCTAATTTCGGACAGCGCTTCATGATGGGCGAGTCCTATTACTGGCTGGACATACGACGCGTTACATGAGCTCCGTACAGAACACGCAAGCTAACCACTAAAGGTCGTTGGCAGTTAATAATGCCTTAAGTCTGGCAATGTTGCAGGCTATTTCAGTAATCTTGGTTCGCTTGCGGATCTCTTTTATATTGATATATCACTGAGAAATTTAAAACATGGAGTTATGTGCTCTGGAGTCTGGCTCTTTTCAGGCGGAAGTTTAAGGAAAATTTCAACATGATTTTCGTAATCTCAGAACTATTTACATCACGCTTTTCACTCGGCATTAATTCACCATCTTGTCTTGAAAAAGTAGACTCAATAAAAATACTCTTGAATGAAAGAAATAAAAATAGATAAAACGTAGCAACATTACTTTTATTTCAACAACACTATCCAGAAATCGTGGAGCATAGAAGAAAGAAGTAACAGTACAATATTTATGTATTGCTATTTTTAAAGAAGTTTTATTTGGGTTTCGTAATCCAATGGTCAAAACAGAAATCGTGATGATTTTGGTCATCTGTCTGGATGTTTCCAGCTATTATACTCCGGGACTATTGGGACTACAAGGATAAAATTTCGAAAAAATAGTTGTGTGGTCCTTCGCATTCATGTAAAAGAGATAAGAAATAAAATATTTTCTATACTTCTATTTATACGAGTACTAATATTATAAAGAGGTAAAGTTTGTGAGTTTGTGAGGTTGTAGGGGTGTATCTCTGGATCTACTGAACCGATTTCGAAAATTTTGCTAGAAGTTTAAAAAAACTGAAAAAACACGCTTATGAGTGACGTCATTTTATTTTTCAGCAAAACCTTTCATTTGAAACCCATCATGGGAATGCATAAAAAATAAATATTCCGCCATATTGGATTTAAGATTACGTCACTTTACCATGCATTGTCATCCAAACTAAACACGTATGCAAAATTTTAGCTCAATCAGAAACCGGGAAGTGGGTCAAATTTAACTTCTAAGATTTTTTTACTAATAAAAGCGTGTTCAGAATCATTATTATGCATGCGTAAACACTCATCCCGACTATGTAATCCTTTGAAATCTTGCCGCAAATAGCCACATAGAACGACCGTGAGCCGCAGTTTAGTGCTCAATAAAGAAATAAAGAAAGAAAATCTGCGCGATCTTTATTGCACAGATTATACATTAAACACTATGGTAAAATTTTAATGGACTGTGGCTTTTGGCTTGGTCGGTGTATTGTGAGTTGGAGGTGTGTTGTGGAAGTAATTGTGGGGATAATAATTTATTAAGATTACTATTTATTTGTCTAAATAATAGGAATATCCCAAACACCCAGAAACATTCGCGTTTATTATAGTTTAGTTATAACGTGTGTAAAAAGACAGTTTCGGAAGCCGAAAGCCACACATTCTACCCATTAATTAGATCATTTTTTTCCACAAGGCCATACCTGGGAATCTACTGGTTCTGGAGATATTGAAGGTCAATGACACAATATTTTTTTTTTTTACGATAATGAACCAAGTTCATTCCAAGTGTTATTACTTAACTTTTTCCAAACAAACATTACCTGAATTTTCATTTTTTTTTCGAAGTTTCTAAATTACGCTTTTGCTGTTACATAAACGCAAAGTATATCAAACGTATCCGACAAGTACCTACGTGGCTTAGAGCGAAGGGGTGGGGTTTAACTCCAGTTGCCCGGGTTTTACGCGCAATAAAAAATTATTTTATTTTCATACCTATAAATAAAAATCGTTTCCCAGCAATAATTTTTGCGCAAAGCTCCTTTGTTAGACGTACAGTATGCGTAGTTAACGGCTTTGTGATGTGTCTTTTTACACCCTGTATATGTAGGATGTTAAATATGTAGGATGCTGATCCATCCTACATCCTATAGGATGTAAGATGCTAATATCTTCTTAATTCTGGTTAAAAACCTTTTGATATTCATAATTCTGGTGAAAACAACAAAAGCGATAACTCATTCTTGAAAGTGATGCAACAGTTATCGCAGAAAAGACATTTAACGTTGCCGATTTTACAATGAAAGTTTTGAGTCAGTGGAAACTCGGTAGAAATGCTTACATATTTTAACATTAACCACCACTGAAAACAGACCTTTATAATAAAAAAGCTTAAACAAAATAAGAATAAATATAATAAAGTCACATCAATACGAAGGGCAGGTCCAAACGGAGCGTTTGACACGCAAAGAAAACTAGGTTGCTTTCACACTCGATAAGCAAGAATGCAGCATTTCTACTAACAATCGGTTGGCATTCAGCGGAGAAATACTTCAGGGCGGTTAAAATACTCTTAAGTCACGCGTGTTGCGCGCGCAATGTGGACTTCGACACATATTTTACCGCAAGCTCAATGCGCATGCTAGTCGATTTGAGAGAAAAAATCTAGTTTGGATAAGTTATGAGAATGTTAGCTGGATACAACAGCCCCCAGGAATTGATATTTCTACGTACGTGGACCTGTATGTTTCCAGTGTACTAGTAGGCAGATTGATTCAGGTGGTAGTATCCACCTCAATCAACCTGCCAAGCATTTTCGCATCAATCTTGAGGTCGACATCCAGTCCGCACTGCAGCTGAATATCTATGTTTTACATGGAGCGAATGCCCTGCTTCATATCTTAGCACACGTAATTTTGTTATAATCCACAGGTTAATGTTCCAACTGCTAGAAATCACGCGCGAGGTCGCCACCGCCTCCACGAGGACATGGTGGTTCTCCGCCCAAACGGGGCTGGCCTACACCGTATACTCCACCGTGCGGGCGATTCACACAATGGTGACACCCGGGCGTATCCTCCCACCTAATCCGGAACAGCAACCTCCCGAAATAACCGTGTCCGGTGAGGACCTGCGTCAGGCTGAAGGTGAGTGTGCCGTGGTGCTTCTCTGGATCTCATACTTGTGACCAAACTCTCTATGCCAGTGACCATTCCTCTTTTCCACATTGACGACGAATGTTGGGCAAAAATTTTTCACTACATGTGCTATCCTTTTACTTTAGCTCAAAGGGATTTATTCCGAAATGGTCCCATTTAAATTTCAAAAAGATCTGATGATGGGTTTCGGAGACAGACAACGGAACTCTTCAAAAATTGACAGCAAATCAACCGCAATTGCTGCTATCTTATGTCTATGAATTGTTAACACAGTTTAATGGGGAGCCACAACTAAAAAGTGAAAAATAAAAACTTTTTTACAAAAAAATAGAACCGACTTCCAAAAAAAGTGCAAAATAACTTTAATTTCGGAAGTCGGTGTCAAAAAACGAAGACACAAAACAGGAACACCGACTTCCGAAATTAAAGTTATTTTGCACTTTTTTTGGAAGTCGGTTCTATTTTTTTGTTGTATTCGTTTTAACAGAAATATTTACATTAGTGTTAGAAAGAAAGATAAATATTTATATATTCTATGAATGAACATCAAGTGAACAACAGCAAGTCATCGTTAAGTATCGTGTGTGTGGGTGTGTTTGATTTGCCTCCTTCTGTGAGACCGTGATGGTCCAGAAAGAGGCAGCCGAGCATGTCCATGAGAGGACCGATCCCACTCGGAGAAGAAAGCGTTGAGGGGACAACCTTTTCGACGCCTAACACCCCGAAACCCCATCTGCATCACTTAACGCAACCAGGTCTATGGAATCTTGGGAGCTCAGATTGGGGATTCCGATTGCCTCCGAAATATTTAAGGAAATACGGCAGCACTGTGATCACGTGCTGCCATGCACAGCAAGGCTCAGGAGAGCCCCTTTACGGTCTCCTCAGGGATGTGCACAGAGGGGGTCCCGGAGGGGTCTCTTAAAGAGGTAACGGGGTCCCTTCCATATGCTGATAGTGATCACCGGGGTGATTTTCCCAGAATCCCACACTCCATGGTCTTTTCATCAAAAGTCTGAAGGAAAACGGGTGGGTTTTAGTTAGTAAGAGTCTGACACGCCCAGGCCCTCCCCCTCCACTCAGAGCGGGAGAAGTTATTTGGTAAATTCCCACCCAGTAAAAAGGATCGTACTGCTATGTGTATAAGAATAAAAAATGCTTTTTACGTATGGTGTTTTTTTTTTGGGGGGGGGGGTGGGAAATCATCCAATGACATCTCCTGCTCTGGGTGGTGCGGGAGGGCGTGTCAGACTCTTACTGAATAAAACCAACCCCTGTTCCTTCCCTGCCCTGAGTGCCCAGGGGCGAGGTAACTCTGTTTCGAATTTATCGTCAACCCCTGGGCAGACATATGGTATGTTTTGAGACTAAACATACCTATTGACCAATGGATGAGCATGACTAGCCAGAAATATATTACATAGAACAAATATTTTCCTAAACCAAGGGTACTGACCTTTCAGTGTTTAGACAAATACCGCTGATAATATTCTGCCATTCGAAAATAATACTTACACATGCGATAGTCTATTTATCCTCGTAATATTTATTATTGAACTTTTCAGTTACTACAGTTTTTTCTACCTTTATATTTTCAGTTGTTATGTTTCCATATATTCGTGAATATCTTTTTTCATGGGATAACTTACTATATTATGTACTAATAATATTATTGTTCTTCTCTTTGTGAATACAGTAACGATATTTTCTTTTCTTCGATGACCACTTTAGTCCTTTCATTTTTGTCTTTGTTTAAATATTTATGTAACGAAGGTTCTATTCTGTGTATTATAATGAAAATGGTAAGAAAATAACAGATATTTCGTATATTTCTTTCTACAATAATTACCTATTTCTTCGGTGGTACTTTATGTAGAGTAACGGAAATCCGTAGTTATATTTTAGATATTGCTTCTGCATTAGGAAATGAAAAGCGTTCAGTCATAGTCAATAAGGGAGTGCCGACAGAAGTGAAAACTTGAACGAAAATGCCCAACGCGCCTGAAGAAGTTTTCACTTCAACCGCTACGCGATCTGCTACAAGTGCTACGACGCGTAGCATTCGTAGCAGACCGCGTAGCGGTTTCAGTGTCAGTTCAATTGTTTTTCCCATCTCAAAAATGCGCACCTAAAGAACTTTTCACTTCTAAAAATGAACTTTTCGTACAAAGTAATCATAAGCTTATCAAATGAATTCCGAAAAAAAATTTTACTTTCTTTAAGAAAGTTGTTAATTTTTATGGACATAAGTGGTATTTAAAATATATGACCACGTATTCTCGTTATACCCTTTTCACAAAGCACTGGCTAAGGGCGTGATATCCAGTAACGTGGTTGTTGAGATTAGAGGGCCTAGTGTGAGTGAAAAATAGAGGTTACCCGTTATTGTCACCAGGCGGCGCTTATTCAGACTTAGTACAAATTGACGTTTACTTTAACGCGATCCAGTACGTTAATAAACTCACACTCGGGTGTCGCTTCACGTAAAATACTTAGCTGCATCCGGTTGGACTTGAAACCGACCTAAAAATAGTTGGTAAAAGGACAAGACATTTGGGATTAAGAGGATGACTTTCGAAAAACCTCAAAAATAGCTGGTATTCTAAAATTTTCTTATCCAATTCTATTTAGTTTGCTGTAGAAAAATTAAGTAAATTTTTACTACATTTCTGAGAACTTTGTTCTTTCCGAAACAAGTTTAAAAATAAAATCCTCGATAGAAATTATCGTCAAACTTACCTCTAACTTTGTCCTTTTAATTTTTTTCACGTTAACATTACTAGCTAACGTACGTCAATAAAATTATAAGAAAAGATGAATTTAATCATAATGCAAAACCTTGTTGTTTTACATTTTTATACCAACTCAGTTTTGAGTAAATCGATAAAATGCTTCATATTTTGCAATAAATCGTAAGCATTGTGTCGTAAACGTAACAATAAACATTATCACCAAATTTCAAATTCATTGGTCAATATTAAGTAAAAAAATTCTTAGGGGCAACATTTTTGTGACAGACGACGAACAGACAGATAGACGGACAAGTGAGTGAGCAATAGGGCTCCGTTTGGAACCTTTGGGTACGGAACCTTAAAAACAGTAAATGTTAGATTAGATAGACGCGGTATAATAGACCGTACAAAGTCAACTCGGGAAGGGCAAAACAATCCAATAAACAGAAATAGTCAACCCAAAATCGCATTTCGCGAAACAAAAACAAATCGATACCAACAAATCGACTTCGCGTGACAGTCACATATAAAACGACCCCATCCCACGTGGTTAATATATTCTGAGGCTTTATGTGGGTAGTTGGGTACCAATATCGCATAATATAAATCTATGAAGCAGACTATGTAGGGTGAAACACGACGGGGTTTTGAATAGTACGAAATAAATATTCGGAGTTCGGAGTTTCAAATGTCAGCGTGCTGTATGCTTTTTTTTTATGGGGTGGGAAATGATCCAATGACATCTCCCGCTCTAGGTGGAGCGGGAGGACGTGGCAGACTCTTACTGACTAAAACCCACCTCTGTTCCTTCCCTGCCTGAGTGCCCAGGGGAGCGGTAACTCTGTCACGAATTTATCCGCAACCCAAGGCATGCAGCCATGATAGGCCCCTTCAGTGGTGGCTGACAAATTCTCTTTGTGGCGCGCGTGGAACACTACGCGCCGTCGAATCACTGGTCTGATGCTGATCGGACGGCGACCTACCCATTACTCACCGTCCGCAGGCCCGGTGCTTTAAATGCTAAGACACTTTCTGAAGAAAATATTAGAAGTGGTCATGATGGTGGTGACTGGGCTGGTGGTTCCAAGCGCTATTGTTAAGCATGAACTCCTGGGTTAAATTCTCGAGTTGGACAAAGAGTTTTTTTTACAAGCTTTTGGAAGTCTTCAATGGTCAACAGCACAGACACGAAACTTTGTAAAAGCTTGTTTAAAAAATAATTCTTTACTAATAACTGATTCATCTATAATTTGGATTTATACCCGGTCGGTGGCAATAAGGTCGCTCATGTACTCATTTCTATTTTTACTAGTAAGCAAATCCATAAAACAAAGAACGCCTGCTTTCTTGCTATAATCAACCTCGTTAGTAACTTTGCAGTGTTCATGGACAGATTTTATGAATGCTATGAATTTCAGCCGTCAAAGCAGCATGAAACTACATCTAGTTTTTCTAATTCTGTCATTGTACGGTCAGGGACATAAATACGTGTGCACACTTAGAAGGATTCTACTTGATAGTTAAAAATCATTCTTCTTAGAGATTAACACTTTAGAAGGCGCAGCCATGTTCAAGTTCAGCCATGGCCATGTCCCAGCTTCAGTTTTCTTACTGACCGACTCGCTGACAATTCAAACCATTTTAGCATGGCAGCGTTTTTGCCAACGTCAATGATCCCGTGGCATTTCTTATTGATCCATTCCAGACTCCATTGATCTTTGACAATCCCCAATGCGGAACTTTTGCGTCTCGGTGATTGACCATGTCTGAGCACCGTAGGCTAGGATAAAATAAAAGTGCCTTTAAGACGCAATTATACGACTTCTAATGATTTTTAAATGAACATCACGTCTAAACGACTAGTTCAATTTCTTTGAAAAATATATATGTTATTGTAAACAATTTTTTTTGTAATTTGATATGTGAATATTTGAAATTATATTTTTATAACATAGAGTAATTAATTTGTAAACTTACGTCTAATGCGGTTAAAAAATTAAGAATCACGCCAAAACTATAAAACGTATTTTTATGAAACCTTCATCATTTTAAAGACCATTTAATTATTTATATTTTAGTATACTTGTTCTAGTAAAATACTTGTTGTTTTATGTATAATAAATTAATAACGCGTCTAATTTCGGACAGCGCTTCTTGATGGGCGAGTTTTATTACTGGGTGGACGTACGACGCGTTACGTGAGCTCAGCATAGAACACGCAAGCTAACCACTCAAGGTCATTGGCAGTTAATAGTGCCTTTAATGCTTTAAATGAAATAAATTCTTCAGCTTGAGTTTACAAACTTAATCCGCTGACCATACCTAGTTGAGTTAACGTCCAAAATAAACTAATAAATCAAAGTAATTGGTTATAAAATTAGCGAGATGGTTCATATTTAGTAGAACGGTTTAATTTTAACCTTGCTTTGCATTCTCGCGCGTGGTGAATTGATTGATTTCAAATCGGGATACGGTAATAAAGTCTTTACAAGCCGAAACAAAGTGTAGTTGATTTTGATTGGGCTTGTAAAGATTTTTGTGGGGCCAATATTTGGTTTAAGATTTAGTCCAGTTTTTTTGTTATTTATATGAAGTTCTTGTATATAATATATGAGAAGGAATGGGTCCTAATGCGACGCAGGCCCAGGGCGAGGTGGTGGATGTTTCAATACTCAATACTTTATTGCATTCCATAAATTGTGTTAAATAGATGGTATAACATAATCAAGATCAATATGGACCCTGTCGAGCACAGCAAAGTAGGAGAGAGGCAGAGGGCTAAGTATAATTTAGGCAATTTAATATTGATATAAATTATTAGTTGTGTTTTATTGGGTGTATATTTAAGTGTATACATATGGTTTGGGTATTTAGGTATTGTATATTGCTACTATTGTTGTAATACAGATGCATCCGGTTTGACTGGAAGCCGACCCCAAGATGGTTGGGCTTGGCAGATTGGATATTGCTATTTATGTAAAATAATTGTAAGTAATTATTGTGATATTCTTATTTTATAATTAAATAATTTTTTTAATTAGTTTTCTTAATTTAAGAACCAACATTTCATTTCCAATAGCTGTTTTTTATTTAAAATATTTCCAGCAGTCTGTTAATAGTAGAGATTTATTTATAAAGAACCGCCATTTTTTTCTATGATATTTTTTATTAGGATTTGTACCCGAAGGGTCCAAACGTAGCCCTATTGCTGTCACTCACGTGTCCGTCTGCTTGTCTGTCTGTCTGTACGTCGTCTGTCACAAAATTTTGTACAGAAGAATTTTTTAACTTTCCATTGACCTGTGAACTTGAAATTTGGACATTTGGTGATAATTTTTATCTATTTATACCTATAAATTATTTTATTAATAAATACCAATATATTGATAAATCTGATTTTTTCTTTGACGATTCCCTCATTTCGTACGGATGCCTAAATGTGTGAAGTCCAACACGTATTAGGCCGGTTTTCTTTTTTAAATAATAATGCAAATAATGGTTAAGTAAATATAAGTAAGCACACGCAGTCTGCAGGGTAAAAATGCATTAAAACCATTAAAAAATTAAACCTTTTGTTAAATCTGATAAGCTTTGATATAAAAATTCATGCACACAAGACAAAGGAAAGCCCGCATAGTTTTTAAAATAAAATTTAGTAGATAAAGTACCTTGTTGCTTTGCAGAAATATTTAACCTAGCAAAAGATATCTTGATGAAATTCTACTAAAATGAATAAATTCAGCTCTTTTCATACCCTCCAGAGTTTACATTTTTTCCTCTGGAAAAACAGTAGGCACATCGAGAGCCTTTTTTTAACTTTTAGCACGACTTTCCTCATACCAGTTTAAAATTAGTATGACTTTTAAAAAGTATTCGAGGGGTACCGTTACATTTTGTTCCAAGTTTGAAAATTCCGAACTTCATTTGTCGGGATTCGAAGCTACGCGGAAATTGAACGTTACGAAATTCTGCCAATCAGGTTGGAGTTCTAAATTCAAAACAAAGCTGTCCTTAATCAAAATCTATCTTGTGATCCTCAACATATAGACGAATGAAAAACTATTCAAAGCTTGTTCTGGATAAGAGGACGATATACAAAAGAAAAGGTAATTACTGCTATTACCACGCTCAAAAAAAACAGCTCCCGGTATTTTAAAGAGTGTTTCTAACTAAAAGGGCCAGTATTTGGTAACTCTTGTATTTTGGTTGGTTACTTTACAATAATATTGCTTATACATTAGAATAACACATCATACGAATGTTATAAATGTGAATGTAAGTTTGTTTGTTACGGTTTCACGCGAAAACTACTTAACCGATCATTATGAAACTTTGTACACATATTTTTGGAGGTATTAGAAGTAAAATAGGATACTTTTTATGAAAAAAAATCTTTTTTTACGAAAGATACATAAACGCGGGTGAAACCGCGGGCACAGCTAGTATTATAAATGTGAAAGTTTGAATGGATGTATGTTTGTTACTCAATCACGCCAGAACGGCTGAACGTATCTAGATGAAATTTGGCACCGAGATAGGTTATAGTCTGAAATAGCACATAGATTACTTATTATCCCGGGCATATGTTACCTTGAGACAATAGAGCAGGATCTAGTCTACTTTAAAAATTAGACTATCCGTGGATTGTAAACGTATGAGCTATAGGCAAATATTAATGTATAATCTAAATAATTTTAATACTGTACCTAACTTGAGACTTGTATTTGTAATGTAAGCATTAATTTATCCCTAATGGCTTCTCATTGATGAGTCTAGCACTATACATTATAATAATAACAGTGAATTAATATTCATGATATAATGGTACAGACTTGCATTAACGTAGGTAAATTATTCAGTGATTCGCTTTCGATTAGAATAAATTAATATTATAAACAAATTAAAATTGTTTGATTTAAAAAAAAAAAAGAAAACTACGCTATTTCCACAATCCACTGGTTCTGGAGATGAAGGTCAAAATCTTTTTTTTTTCTTTTTTACGAAAATGAATTCCAAGTGTTATTACTAAACTTTTTCCAAACAATCAGTACCTGAACATTCAATTTTTTTTTTGAAATTACGCTTTTGCAGTTACAAAAACGCAAATATCAAACGTATCCGACAAGTACCTACGTGGGTTAGAGCAATAGGGCGCGATTTCACTCCACTTGCCTGGGTTCGCGTTACATTGCGCCTTGCATTAACGTAGGTAAATTATTCAGTGATTCGCTTTCGATTAGAATAAATTAATATTATAAACAAATTAAAATTGTTTGATTTAAAAAAAAAAGAAAACTACGCTATTTCCACAATCCACTGGTTCTGGAGATGAAGGTCAAAATCGTTTTTTTTTCTTTTTTACGAAAATGAATTCCAAGTATTATTACTAAACTTTTTCCAAACAATCAGTACCTGAACATTAATTTTTTTTTTCGAAATTACTCATTTGCAGTTACAAAAACGCAAATATCAAACGTATCCGACAAGTACCTACGTGGGTTAGAGAAAAAGGGCGCGATTTCACTCCACTTGCCTGGGTTCGCGTTACATTGCGCCTTGCATTAACGTAGGTAAATTATTCAGTGATTCGCTTTCGATTAGAATAAATTAATATTATAAACAAATTAAAATTGTTTGAGTTAAAAAAAAAAAGAAAACTACGCCTTCGTTATCTCGGTCATATATCTTAATCTTCCGTGTTCTTCTTGGAAGTCTCTGAACCGCCTTAGAACCCAAGAAGGAAAGTGTATAATTTAACCAACCCAACCTCGTAAAGTGGTGGTCTTCTTAGCGTGTCGATGGCAAATTTAGAAGTTAAATATTGTGATTGGCCCAATATACAGCGTCAGCAGCAGCATTCGCTGACGCAACCATATAGTCCTCACATATACGCCCACCCTGACACACGTCACGTACAGCTGCAGTAGTGTTAAGGGTGTGACTGTACATGAAGATATATGACAAGTTAAAGGAGCTACTCAGACGTACCAGCCTAACAGTCCCTATGACCTTAAGACCTATCAGCCCTATAGCCCTAACCTATCATATACCAAGTATGTGGTAAATGTATATGTATATATAAGTTCAGCAAGTCTGCACCATGCGACCTAAGGTTATAGACGGATAGTGGATAGGAACTCCAAGTTCGGGAAGGGTACACTCACTGCCAGTCCTGCAGACTCACCAGATCGATCGGAGATGGCTAAAGGTGTCTTGGCCACAGTCTTACCTCACTACCCCTAGTGAGGTAAGAATATAAAATTCAATCCTGATTTATTTACAATATGTTACAGCTTATATAGGTACTACTTTTTGTTAGCACACACTATTCTACAAAAAAAAATGATTGTGTCCTATGCGTGTAAGGTGTTACCAAATCATTGTTTTATCTGGGCCGCGCGTCAGCCGGGCCGATTGCTGATTCAATGTCCAAAGTTAACATTGAACACCTCACATGTATAGGCTTCAGGACATGCGGCGCAAGATGACAGGTGGGCGGAGAAACGTCTTACAAACACCGAAGATCGGAGCCATCCGAAAACCCCCACCTGTGGAAGTTGTCTTTACTGCAGCCGACCTGAATCCATACTCAGGTCGGCCGCAGTAAAGTTAAGTCAGGCATGTCCGGCAGCATTCGTAATTTCGCAGAAGGAGGCTGCGGAAAGGGAAAGGGAGGCCGTGGCCACTCTCCCGATCCGCAGCAGACGTACCGGGCGTCGGCGGAGGGCGGACAACGCCCTCTTCCAGCCCCCCTAAATAGGTCCAGAGGGCTGGCGGACTCGGGGTCGTCCGCCGCCCCCCATCCAGCAGGACCCGAGGCGGCGGCGCGTAGTGTTCCACGCGCGCCCCTATTAGACGTCGCGGGAAGTCTAGTCTAGGAAGGGAGTCGTACTAGCTCTCACGATCCCCGGTCCAAGTGTGGGACGGAACACCGGGGTGGTTTTTAGTCAGTAAGAGTCTGACAGACCCCTTCGCCCGCCCCGGGCGAAGGACATCCATGAGGATTTTCCACCCCGGCAACAAAAAAAAAAAAAAAAAAGGTATGTCCGGCAGCGAAGTCACCGCGGTCAGGCTACTGCGGAGCCCAACCTCTCGCGCCTCCTCTACTCCACTGAGGCCGAGGACATCGTGGGGTACGCGCGCCAAATACTGAACTATACGGCGAGAGTGCAATGTCAATTTCATGTGTATTCAGACGTGCTTCCTCAGCCAGGTGTTTGAAGAAAGCTTTTGGCCGCAGAGCGTTGTATTCCGTCGCTTCCGCGGACCTATTCCACACGAGGGCATAAAGGCTTAGTGCAGTGCTAGCAAACACATCACTAGTGATGTGTTACTAAGATAGGTTAAAGCTTTATTTACTAACACTTTCTGTTATATGTATACTTAGGTTAAGGTATTTATCTATGGGTCTATGCAACCCGAAATAAATAAATTAATATTATTATTAAATAATCAGGTGAACCGAGCTTTTCTCGCGAGAGGTCACATCTTTCAGAGGTGAGATTGCCATCAGATGGAGTCACACATTCTAAGAAAAATTTTCGGCTTTTTAGTCTCTGGAGTACTGAGCTGTAATTGTGCTTTGGGTGGCGTGAGTCGTTTTCCTGTTTCGCCCTTGCGGCTTGCTATAGTCCTGCGAATTTCTGGGGTTACAATGCAAATTGTTGCATTCGCACAGGAGTCAGGCTACGTTGACGGTATGGTAGCAGGGTGTGGATGTGAAACCGAGTTGCAAACTATGCTAAAAAAAAACAAAAAATATATAAAAATGGTATCCATGGGTGCCAACTGAAAACCAGCGCTGGGTGTCCAACGCCCAGCAAATGCTGAGATGGTAACCCTTTCGGTATGGGCACGCTCAGCACAATTTTATTGTATCTCTGTGTACCTACTGTTATTTTCTTTACCTTTTGTTTGTTGCTGTTGTGTTGTGTCTGTGTCGAATAAATGTTTATTCTATTCTATTCTATTCTATTCTATCCCACTTGTGTCGGGATAAAGGTTCAAGCTACCGGTGGTCAGGGCTCCAAAAAGAGAAACCTCCTCAAAATACGAGCCGTGTCCAGGAGTACCGCTTTCTGAAATAAACCCTTGATCCAGCCGCCTAACCTCCTGAGATTTGAACACGTCTCGCTAACACGACTATCGGTACAATGATTGCTGAGTCCACATCCCACACGTCGACAACCTCGCGAGCCAAGTCCAAATACTAGTAAATGATATTACTTATTAATACAAAAAATAACAATTTCAACACGTTTTCTAAAAACATGTAAACATTCACCCTTTCAGCTCCTCGTAAAAAAAGATAGCAAGCCAAGCAAAACCTGCATCATAAATGCACTTAGTTATAATTACACTAGTCTTGTCCACCTAAATCAAAAGTGAATTTAATTACTTACGTACACTTTAACATACTCTTCTTTAAATATTACGCTTATGGGAAAAGCTGGACCTGATATGGTATCCATTTTAATCGGCATTCATTCACCATCTTGTCTTGAAAAAGTAGGCTCAATAAATGTAATACACTTGAATGAAACAAATAAAAATAGATAAAACGTACCAACACTACTTTTATTTAAACAACACTATCCAGAAATTGTGGAGCTCAGAAGAAACTAACAGTAGATACAATATTTATTTAATGCTATTTTTAAAGAAGTTTTATTTGGGTTTCGTAATCCAATGGCCAAAACAAAAAACTGATGATTTTGTTCGTCTCTCTGGATGCTCCACAGCTATTTTACTCTGGGGCTATTGTGACTACAATGGTAAAATTGCGAAAAAACAAATAGGGTGGCACTTCCCATTAATGCTAAAAAGATATGAATTAAAATATTATAGTTTAAAAAAAAACTATAAAAGACGCTTAAAAATTTAGAGTATCGTCATTTTGTTATTAGTATTTTTTTTCAAGCAGCAAGCCCTTTCTTGATTACCTACCCATAATTATCTATTATATAAATGCTTAAAAAATTAGTTAATATTAAAAAGAGAGAAAAGGAGGAGCTCGTGGCTAAAGTAATAACAGCCGCACGGGTCGATCCATCTGGTTAAGCTACGCTTGCCGGGGTTGGACCATTGATGGGTGACCATCTTTACATACCAAGACTCGTCCGTGCCTCGGAAAGCACGTTAAGCCACTGGTCCCGGCTGTCAGTCGTCGATCTTTGACAGTCGTTACGGGTCCTCAGAAGCCCGAAAATCTGACAACCACTCTTACCAAGGGGTATCGTATTGTCCAGTAACTGGGTTGTGGAGGTCAGATAGGCAGTCGCTTCACGTGAAATACTGGAATTCAGCTGATTCCGGTTAGACTGGAAGCCGTCCTTAAGATAGTTGGGAAAAGGCTAGACTTCAAAAAAGGGGGTTCTGGTGGAAGTCAATAAAAACTTGTTAAAATATGCAACTTCATGTTCTAGAGAGTTTCTAAAAAATTTAAAAACCATGTTGACAAGAAAGTAACCGAGTTATTTTATAAACAGTCACAGAACGAAAAGATTAGTAATTATTATCAAATACTTTCCTACTTAAATATATAGATAAGTATACTTAACCTAGGAGATTATAAATCTAGAGTGAATAATGCCTCCTAACAAGCGTGCTATACCATCAGCCACATCATCGCTTACTAATAGAAACCCTACTATGAAGTCATGTCATTCAAGTTATCAAATCAATGATATTAACTGCTGGAGCCTGCACCATCATCCCGATTCACTAAGACATCATCACCCCGACTCACTGGTGCATCATTTCGACTCACTGGGACAACACCACCCCGACTCACTGGGGCATCACCGCAGACAGTTCCGACTCACCGTGAACTATGCGGCTCTTCCGATTCCGACTCACTGGAACCAAGTGTGTGGACGACTCATCAAGAAAAACTATCGATCTCCGATCTCCGGATCAGAGTGATGTAGCGACATCTATGACGCCACAAAAGAACTAAAAAACAACAAATTCGACATCGCCCAAGCAGAGTTTTTCGCGCGATTTAAACATTTACAACAGCCCGAAATCAACCATCGGGCAGTTGCCCGGACCAGACACAAAACCCGTCTGGTCGGAGAATCCTCCCTTTTCAATGGAGGTTTGCGGGCTTTTCACCCTGTTCCGCCTATCTCCAAAAAGTCAATTCAAGTTATTCCGGCGTGAGAATGAGACGGAGCTATACAGAACGAGTAACACTTTCTCTTTTTCACAACGGAATCATCAACAAATTGTTTGTGTTGCGAATGTGTGTGCAACGGAATGATGGTAGGGAAACGTCATAGTAGGGAGTATGTAGGTCAGATAGTGGTCAAACTCAAGACTATCAGTTACAGAATAAAATCTTATTACCTTAATAAGATTTCTTTCATTAAGATAATTATGTTAATAGAATAATGGAAAGCGTTTCGTACTGTGGAAGTTCAAAACTTACTTAGCCATACCATTACCGCTTTTACTGAAACATATAAATTATAAGTTATTTTATATAGGTATTTCTGCTCTCATTGACGCAACAGATGAAAGAGAAGTAACACACTATCTCGCTCTAGATTTAGGTACATAGAAAAATAGTTAAGGGAAAAGAATAACATCGCCCACAGGCCCATACATTTGTAATAAACTAACATACAGGGAACTCGCTGAAAACTGCAATTTGTTGCCCACGCTAGGCATGAATTGCTATTTATTTATTACACAAGTTCGGCGCAGTCAGAAGCATGTGTTATGAAATATGCCTCCGTTGTATGCTGAATCTGATTTTGATGATCTTGATAATATTGTGCCCTGTTATAATTTTTTTTAAATATATTTTTAGGCTCGCGCTTGACCTCAACTGATGGTAAGTAACAGTGTGTTGGACGATAGACTAAGCTTGTCTAGAAGTAACTTATTCAGTCCTGTCTTAAAGACCCACAAGTTGCAGCTATCCGGAAAGACTGAGTTCGGCAGGGAATTCCACTCTTTAGCTATACGCACGACGAATGTGCTCCTAAAAATCTTTAAAAAAAACCGGCAATATGCTTGTTGGATTTCGCACATTTAAGCTTTGGGTCAACAAGATGCTTTACATACTGTGAAAATTTGAAGATTGTAGCTCCAACCAAATCAATCTGCCTAGCGTTTTCACAACTATCTTTGGGGGCTTCCAGTCTAACCGGATAGCTGAATACCAGTATTTTACATGGAGCAACTGCCTATCTGACATCCACAACCCAGTTACTTACTGGGTAATACGATACCCCTTGGTAAGATTGTATCTCCAACCGTTAGCCTCTAAACAGACAGACAGACGGACAGACGGACACGTGAGTGGCTCCGTTTGGTCCCTTTGGGGTAACTAAAAGTTAAAAGCTGTGTGGTATTAGCATTTCAACCACTACTTTTTCCGAATTTTTTTTTCATTTTTAAGTCATTTAGGCGTCAACGTATGCTGCATTCATAAGGTCTTCAATACCAGTGCAGTTGTATGGATACATTACAGGAGTTACATCTTTTCAATTGGACCATGTTTAGGTACCTATTACGGGAACTTGCGGTTTTATCATGACTGATGTGGTCAGCTGGTTAGCTTGCTTCTTTCCTTTACAGTTTTTTGTTTAGCAGTAACAAATAGAAAACCACTACCCATTTCTTTAACCAAAACAATGCCCATTCCTCGGTCCCCCATAAACAATACCACTTTTAGCGCACATTAATTTATTCGCAGGGTAAACTTTACCACAATCTAGCAGAACTACAGTTTACACAAACAGGCACACCCAACAAACAAGAATATAAAAGGTGTCACGTTGAATGGAAAGCTATTGTGTAGTTGTGACGCAACAGCTTGGATATCTGAGGGATTTAGGTTACCATGTTATGGTTGATGAAATTGTAATTGGCTGGAAGAAGAAGCAAGAAGTCATCTCAAACCATTCCCGAATTTAAATTGCCATGAAAGTTGAAAAAGTAATGATCCTGAGATGATAATGCTAGAGAGGTTTGTAGTGATACGCGAATAGAATATGCAAGGACAATTTGAAAGTCTGTGACCGAAAATTTGTGTGGAAATCGCTTGTCAAGGTTGAGCATATGATGCAGAGGAATAAGGAACATCATGAGCAATGTTTTGAGTATCAATGTGACTGGGTATAGGAGTATAAGAAGAGAAAAGACACGGTGTATGTAGGTATTGTGTGAAAGAAGATCTATCCACCGTTTCAGAAAGGTGGTTACTTGTATGAGATCATAGCAAATAAACATTGTATGGTCTGTCATACGTCTCTAGTAGAGACATACAGCGCGGCCCACAAATATATTGGAACAAGGGCAGAAGGATGATGGAGTTGAAGAAGTAAATCTATAGATCCTGCTTATATTTTAAATGTGAAAGTTTGTGAGGATGTATGAATGAATGGATGTTTGTTACCATTTCACGAAAAAACTACTGAACGGATTTGGATGAAACTTTACAATAATGTAGCCTTTACATCAAAATAACATATAGGCCTTAAT
The DNA here is from genome assembly GCA_951329385.1 of Polia nebulosa. Lineage (NCBI taxonomy): Eukaryota > Metazoa > Arthropoda > Insecta > Lepidoptera > Noctuidae > Polia > Polia nebulosa. The sequence goes on along the minus strand of OX589607.1, from coordinate 28,664,560 downwards.
TTATAATGGGGGGAAGTATTAATTCCACGCGGGCGAAGCCGTTGCCAGATGCTAGTTTTATAATTATAAAACAAAGTCTGATTAGTTACACCATGTATGCCTCAAAAACACCTGTACTTATTTTAATTAAATTAAATTTGGTGGATTTGTCTCCCTGCAAATATCAGAATAAATATTAACTCAACGGAAAAAATCACGAAAAAAATATAAAAGAAAAATATTTTTCTCGTACGTTTTGCATGGAACAACTTTTTTGCTTATTGATTCTGATACAATAGGAAGCTTGCTGGGTCAGCTAGTTACAGATATGTGAAAGCGATAAATAATAATTAGTAGGTAGATTAAGGTAATGATGTCGTCAGTATACATTTGTGTCAACATCCTAGTCTTTCCACACAGATGTTTTGATTGGCATCCTAGCCTAAACAGATGCGGTTGAAAATACAGCATTCATATATACGGGAAATCTTATGACTGAATACTGAAACTTGAAGTATAATTTAGTGCTGCTAGATTTATATTTTTGATGGCCGAATTCGTTTTGCTTTGGAAAAAGAAGGTGTACCTATAAATAATTTTTTGTTAACATTAAAATTTAGTTATCTGGTTGTAGGAGAGTATTTTATATATAGATCATGTCATTAACATTTGTTTCCAAGGTTTAATTATTAATAAACAACAATCAAGTCCCATGGGTGTCAGATGTGATTACATCGACATGTATTGTATGTATATGTATTGCAATAACAATATGATCATTAATTTGCTTACCATTGTGTACAAAATCCAGTTTGGCTTCACTCTATTAATGAAAACTTATTCCTTTCATAAATTTATATTATTGAATGCTGTTTCAAATATAACTTCCCTTATGAAAACAAAGTTAAAATTAAATGATTGATGATAGTGATTACGACAATCAATACAGAATTTTACCTTATTTTCTGACAACAGAACATACAAAATATTTCGACAAAGGTAACTTGTTGATTAATGGGCTGTCAGCATCAGAAAGGGGTTGTTAGATCAAATTATTGTGTTAATTAAAGTGAATGAGAAAATTAACCCCTCAAGTGTCATTAAAGAATGTGAATTATAAGAGGACTGAGTACTGTGCCTTGTGGTACACCATCTCAGAATGGGACCTTATTAATATCAGAATAGGATTCGAAAGAGAAAATTACTCTAAGTTATTTCATCGGAGTAATAACAAATAAACATCAGAGCTATGCTATGAATAGAAATCAACATCATGACATGTTATGATTACTGACTTACTCAAAAGCATTTCTTCAATTGTTAAATTGTTATTTGTTAGGCATTCCTTTCTTTTCTTAGACGTATTACAGACTTTGTACAGCTTTCGGGAGTTAATTCCATATGTAGAAATACTAAGAGCAAGTTAGTCGATACCAGATTCAAAAACTTGAATTTCAAATACAAAATCAATAGTGATTTATTTGTACAATATTTCAGGTTTGACTTTTTACAAAGAAGTAAGAGCTGATTTAAATATCTTGGCGTTAGTTTTAGCAGCAGCTGCTCTGATTTTCCGAACGATTAAAATCATAAAAATCGCCTTGTCCAAAGCAGCTCACAAAATGTCTTAACTTTAAAATTGGCACCTGCATTTGGTTAGAATCCTTTGTAGGCTACGGTGAGTAAAAGAAAACTTGGCAACGGTTTCAACATTATGCAGGTATATTGAATCTTACATATTGTATTGTATAAAGCTAGAAGAGCTCGTGGTTAAAGTAATAACAGCCGCACGGGTCGATCCATCAGGTTAAGCTGCGCTTGCCGGGGTTGGTCATGGAGGGGTGACCATCTTTACATACCGAGACTCCTCCGTGCCACGGAAAGCACGTTAAGCCGTTGGTCCCGGCTGTCAATTGTGCGTTTTTGACAGTCGTTACGGGTCGTCAGAAGCCTGAAAGTCTGACAACCAATCTTACCAAGGGGTATTTTATTACCCAGTAACTGGGTTGTGGAGGTCAGATAGGCAGTCGCTCCATGTAAAATACTGGTATTCAGCTGCATCCGGTTAGACTGGAAGCCGACCCAAAGACAGTTGGGAAAAGGCTAGGCAGATTGATTGTATTATATAAAGCTAAGTTTATGTACCTACCGAATAAATAAAAATAAAGTGAATTGCCTGAGCCACGCAAATTTGAAGGGTTCCATTATTCCCTAAATTGAGGGGTGGCGTTGCCAGATTACGTATGACATACTTTCACCCTGTTTTCAAAATTAAAGAAACTTGGATTGTTTTGCTATAGTACTTGTTGTTTGAAAGAAATATAGTTCCTTAACTAGTCTTACCAAGGGATTTAGAGTTAATCAGTTCCTTGGTTGTGGAAGTCTGATAGGAAGTCACTCCATGTATAGAACCGGTATTTATCTGCATTCGGTTAGACTGGAAGTCGATCATAGCACAGCTGGGAAAAGGCTAGGCTAAGGTGGTGATCTGTTATAGTATGTACTAATGATTTGTCTATAAATACCGATGTTTAATTAAATCTTGAATAAATTCTTTCAGCAACTCAATCATTATTTCAAAACTGACCAGGAGCGAGTCGGACTCGCGTGCAAATGATTTCGAACAAATCATATTTTTTTAACAAGTTTAAAAACAAGATAACTTCTTACAATTTTTCTGGAATGCACAACTAAAGAAATTATGTTGTGGATTTTTTTTTAAATTTTAGACAGTAGTTTTGGAGATGAGGGGTATGGTCCATTTTCATCTATTTTCTTTTGAGACTGTTTTGAATTTGAGACCCTCACAATGTGCCGTTTCATTTGACCTTTTGTTTTTCTTATTTTCACCCCAAAAGTGACTAATATAATATAAATATGACTGTGACGTCCATATTTCCAATTCTTTTATTTACGTATGTGTAACGTAAATAAAAGAATTTGAAATATGGAGTGTTTGAGTCACCGATATTCATGTACAACCTCTGCTTTATTAGTCCTACAGATTCGGAGCAAATTGGCAATGACAGATGGACAGACAAACACACGAGTGATTCTAAAAGGGTTCCGTTTATTCATTTGTACGTTTAGAACCCTAAAAAGGCTCCATAGTTACAGTTCCTCCAAAGCTTTTACTTACATCTGCCCTTGAAACTACTTTAGCAATATTACTTAGAGATTCATTTGAAGCGCAAACAAATGGCCGAGACAAATAGTTCTGTCCGTATTCACTCTCAAAAAGCCCATTTTAGACTAGATCTCCAGTAAACTGATGGCATCATGAAGCCAGCCGTAAAAGCGAGACAAAGGCTTGTAAAGGCTACTTTGAAACAGAAAGGGAGGGTTGTGAGTTAAATAATGTTACTCTCTTTTTTGCTGGAGTTAGAATCAAAGGGAGTAGTTATTTCAACGAATAATTACACAACTATTCGTTAAAATAACTACCAGAGATCAAGAATATAATTTACAGCATACGCTGTAAAGGCGCAATAACGCTATCTAATTTCAAGGGAGCCAATTTAGGAAATCGGAAGGTGTAATAGCAGTTAGGAGTCCAATTTAGTGTAGTGTGATCGCTAGCTTCCAACTTCCTAGTTAGATTGTGCCTAAATCGGGTCCCTTGAAATTGGATAATGTAATTGAGCCTTAAATTATATTCCTGATCTCTGGAATACTACATTGAAATGTAGAGTACGAGTTTTAAATCAATATTGAATAATGATTTGCAATCAGAAAGAAAGAAAGAAAGAAAAATGTTTATTTATGACTTGCACATTCAAAAAACAAAATAAAATTAAATATTAACAAGCCATAACAACTAACAATTAATAAAACTAACAACATATTAACAATAAATAAAAAACCTGTGCGAGGCAAAAAGGCTCCGCATATGCTGCGATATTTAGAAAATAAATAATGCAGCGCTTGTATTCTGATAGGACCTGTGATGCTACGTACGGACAGACTAAGGGGGTGAAACTCATCAAAACTTGTCCGCATCGCAGTTAATGAGAAAAGTGTCAAAAATTCTGATTCTTTAGCTGAAAAAAAAAATTGAAGTATAGAAATGACAAACTATTTGCCTATGTCCCGAAAAATTCGATGAGTATTCTTTTTTTTTAAAAAAAAAAAAAAGAATACTCATCGAATTTTTCGGGACATATGAAACAAAGGTCAGCAAATATTACTGAACTTTTGAAGGAATCACTAAGGATCGCGAAGTCTAAGTCCTTTCCGCAGTTACAAAAGAACCTATGATCCCATAGGTTGATATCTGATTCACATCGTTTACATAGACTTAAACAGAACAAAACATAATAAGGCTTATTATAATGTTCCCACTACTGGGACTCGGGCTTCCTCTCTAGGAGAGGGACTGGACCGTATTCCACCACCAGGTCTAGTGCGGGTTGGTGGATGTCACATGTCTTCAATTTTTTTGTTCAAAGACATGCCAGTTTCCTCACGATGTTTTCCTTCACTATTTTGAGAGCGGTACCTCTAGATACTTTTCTAAAATGTTCGATGCTGCAAACCTTTCAATGCACCACTAGAATATATACTGTCATAGTTACATTTGGAATAGTAAATTTATCAGTCACCATTTTTCGTTATATTCCACTATTGAAAACTATTTTCTACATATATGCCCCACCAGCTTCTGAAGAGCAGCTTCTGAAGACTTAAACAGAACAAAACATAATAAGGCTTATTATAATGTTCCCACTACTGGGACTCGGGCTTCCTCTCTAGGAGAGGGACTGGACCGTATTCCACCACCAGGTCTAGTGCGGGTTGGTGGATGTCACATGTCTTCAATTTTTTTGTTCAAAGACATGCCAGTTTCCTCACGATGTTTTCCTTCACTATTTTGAGAGCGGTACCTCTAGATACTTTTCTAAAATAATCGATGCTGCAAACCTTTCAATGCACCACTAGAATATATACTGTCATAGTTACATTTGGAATAGTAAATTTATCAGTCACCATTTTTCGTTATATTCCACTATTGAAAACTATTTTCTACATATATGCCCCACCAGCTTCTGAAGAGCTCGTGGCAAAAGTAATAACAGCCGCACGGGTCGATCCATCAGGTTAAGCTACGCTTGCCGGGGTTGTTCCATGGATGCGTGACAGATTTACATACCCAGTCTCCTCCGTGCCTCGGAAAGCACAATAAACCATTGGTCCCGGCTGTCAATCGTGGATCTTTGATAGTCGTTACGGGTCGTCAGTAGCTCGAAAGTCTGACAGTCTTACCAAGGGGTATCGTACTACCCAGTAACTGGGTTGTGGAGGTCAGATAGGCAGCCGCTCCAACTAAAATACTGCTATTCAGCTGCATCGGGTTAGACTGGAAGCCGACACCAAGATAGTTGAGAAAAGGCTAGTCAGATTGATGCCCCACCAGCTGCAGCCAGCGGCTTCACCCGCGTGAAACTAGTACTTACCCCACTATAAGTGATAGCCTATGTGCTATTCCAGACTATAATCCATCTCTGTGTCAAATTTCATCAAGATTCGTTCAGCCATTCTGGCGTGATGGAGTAACAAACATACATCCATCCAAACTTTTTCAAAAAGCTATCTTCTACATAAATGCCCCATTTTACTCGTGGGTGGTAGAATAACGACAGAAAAAAGCATGATAACGATTCTCTAGTTTTAGACCAAACAACGCATTTTGTTTAATATAAAAGAACAGTTACTATTTTCCCAAATGGATTTACAACATTCGTAGGAAGAAAACGTTGAAATATTACATTCTTTTTACTTAAAGACCAACCTAAAGAATAATTGCCATACTTTTTTGCTTCAGAGCAAAAATATGTAACAAACGCTTAGTCAAAGCAAATGACACCTCATTTATCAAAAGGAGCGAAGAATTCATGAGAAAAAGATGAATATGTATTCGCACAAACGTTTCTTTTCAATTTATTGCAGCAATTTCTAAGCCATCAACAACACTCTACTCATACTTTATAACCGGCACAGATGTCTCTCTTGAATTGCTTCATCAAAAAGAGGTCAAGAGTTTACGAGAAATAATACAAAAATGGGTAGATATCAGTACACAGTGGTAAGTAACCACCTTCCCTCTATCTGTAACAGTCTAAAGCAATATAAATAATAGCAGCTTTAGTCGTAAAGTTTCAATTTACTCAATTAATAACTTTTTATTACAATCTTCAAAGAAAATGCAATAAAAAATGAAAAATAGGTACGGTTTACCGTATCGTGACAAAAACCCAACAAAATTTTATTATTAGTAAATATGGCAGCAGAGTGTGGCTCGACTGTCGGAACAAAGTATTACTAACTTAAAAATATTACATTACAATTTCTGAGTTTGAGCACGCAACAAAGTAATTTAATTTACGAACCTGTGTTCAGAAAGCTCCGTAGGCTCTATGCGGCACTGGCGAACGCACATTAAAAATTCATATATTTGTAAAAAAAATCACTTTAAAAAAAATAAAAATGCAATCCACAGCACTCTATCACTTAGCTGTCACAATGTTATGTACACTTTAATTTCGAATTTCATGTTTAGTTTTCTATGCGGCCGGCAGGCGGCACTGGCGTGCGCTTCTTACCGCGGTCGTCCACACACTAACGTCTGACTGTGTGGTTCGCGCATGCGTCCTTCCCCTACACCCGATACCTACATTTCATTTTGTAATGAACTAAACTTTTCTTCAGCACGCCCAAAAATAGACCTAAACTTCTGACAACATAGAGTTGGGTTTCGATCTAGTACTGAATTAAAGGGTGCGATTCGACTTCGCAGGTCTTCTGTCTCTCTTCCACTAACGATGTCCACATGCATTTGAATTTTAATTGAGTATATATATGTGGTTGTATACGAAACAGTTTTCAAGTCTTTATGTCAGCGGTCAGTGTCAAATTACTGTGACAAAGTGATTGGTGGAAAATGTCGGCGGAAAGTTGTGAAAGGTCTTTTATTTTCGAGTTCTTTTTTCCTTATTCCATTAAAGACTTTCCTCTTAGGCCGAAGTCTCAATTTTAAAATAGTGTACTTTTTCTTTTTTTAGGGCCAAGTTTTCCTTATGTTTAGGGCTACGCGCGAAGGCGGTGTCGTGTTCAGGGTAATAATCAAAGGAACCATTACCCCAGTTAAAGTTAACTTCATAATGAAAGCGGTTACGCACGTTTTCCTCGCATTGGTTAACAATGCCGCTATAAAATGATTACGTAAGTTAATATTTTACGAAAAGTCTGTATTATTTTTAATAGGTCGCGTTGGGTAGATTGGGTTCCTAAATAAAGCATGAGTCGAACTAAAAGTTTTAACTAACAGGAATGTTGTTTGATTGAGTCTTAGCATAATCAGCTTTTTTAATTACCCCACTGCTGGACATACCCTGTAACAGAAAGGAGGCCTCTCCTTTCTGTGAGAGGGTATGGGCCGTAAATTCACCACGCGGACCCAGTGCAGGTTGGTGGATGTCACATGTCTTCGAAATTTTGGTTCTAGGACATGCCAGTTGCCTCAAGATGTTTTCCTTCACCGTTTTGAGAGCAGTGGTGATGAAATAATTTACACAAAGTAAAGCGTCTGCCTGGGTTCAAACCAACGAACTACAACTTATAAATCGTTACCACTGGGCTACCACTGCTCTCCCCTCTTATTGAGGTCGTCTTCCAGTCTTAAAAGACGTAGCTGTATACCATTGCTTTACATGGAACGACCCGTATTGGGCCCATGAGGTGGATTACGGCCCACACCCTCTCACAGAGAGGAGGCCTGTGTCCCAGCAGTGGGGACATTAAAAGGCTGTTTATGAAACGACTGCCTATCTGAATTCAACTACGTTTATGCTCCTATGGTAAACGTAACAATAGCCCTAAGTTGTACTTGCTACGGCAGTACATATACTAAAATTGGAACGATACAGAGAAGATTAGCATGGCCCCTGCGCATGGATGACACGTAAAATCGTGAAGCATTCCACATTTTTCCTCACAGAAAAAAAAGAACCCTATATTCCCGAATGGTTAAGAGAGGTGCATAATATTGTGGATGTACTATGCTGACGGAGACAGAAAATTTGAAAGGAATGGCCTTCTTCTGTGAGACCTTGATGGTACAGAAGGAGGCCGCCGAGTGAGAGGGCCGATTCCACTCAGAGAAGGAGGCGTCGGGAAAGCAACCGCCTTGGCGCCTCGGGACGCGGGCTCTCAGAGTGGGGACAGTGTCCACCCACCGAGTGACCTTAGGAATGACTGTGGGACAGTGATCACATGCTGCCGTGAACAACGAGGCTCAGGGGAGACCCCTTTAGTGTCTTCTCAGGGCCCTAACAGATGTTGTTTTCAAAATTTTGTAACACGTAACGTGGAGTTTCTTGCGCGTTCTTCTCCATAGAGATCTACGCTTCAGAATGTGCAATTAGTTTCATCTTTCTGACTGACCGACTTATTGACAATTCAAAAGTGCCTGTAAAGGATTTATTTTAAATATATAAAAATGAATCCCTATTTCCTTGGTCACGGCATCACGCATGAACGGTTCGACCGATTTCGTTAGTTCTTTTTCGTTGTATTTGTTATTGTCAGGAGAAGGTTCTTAGGAAAGAAAAAATTAAGAAAGTTGAGCGGAAAATTAGAAAATTTCAGAAAACTTAACGACTAAATTTCATAGCTAAGACAGGACAACGTCTGTCGTGTCAGCTAGTTTGTAATAAATGCTTTGATTTGATTTGTTACACAGAGAGGGTTCCGGATTAGCCTTTTAAACGGTAACGGTGCACCATATGCTGATAGTGATCAAAGGGGTGGTTTTATTAAGACAAGAATCCCACACCCCTTGTTCTTTTCACCAAAAGTCCAGACGCCTTTTGAAGGCTTACCGCATTAACAAAAAAAGGTACTGCAATCACAATATTTACCTATGTAGGTACCACTAATGTACCCTTTTTTTGGGGATGGGTAGTCATCCTATGACTTCTCCCGCTCGGGGTGGAGCGGAAGGGCGTGTCAGACTTTTACTGACTAAAACCAACCCCTGTTCCTTCCCTGCCTGAGTGCCCAGGGGCGCGGTAACTCTGTTACGAATTTATCCGCGACCCGCGACCGTACCTGAAGTGTAAATAAATAAATATTTCGACAGGTAGCCAACCATAGCCATGCCTAATTAAATGCAAACATCCAGACACCTCCAAGAATCTTCAGTGACAACTGGCACATACAAAAGGTTTTCAGGTATCTACATGTTTCACGCAAATACGACTAGAGTGAAAATGGCGTCGTGCATTATAGATAATTCTGGTCAACTTCAGTTCGTCTCAGACTTAAGCCCTGAATAGATAATAGAACGCCTGTGGATTCAACGTGTGAAAGAGCTTATAGGCATGTGAGTACTTAGTCATTTTAGGTTCTAGGTTATATCTACGTGTACTAGATTTGGAATTTCGAATCAATCTGCTAATATAATATAGATGTAAACAACTTTAAATTAAGATATTTTTATTAAACAATATTGCCGGATATTTTTTAATAATTATATTATTTAGGTTTTTGTATGGTTATCAACATTTACCAAATATTTATCTATTTCCTTTTAGTTGCGTTTTTCAACATATTTTTGCATATCCCGGTGTTATGATTATGAATTTGTCATAATCATAACACCGGGATATGCAAAAATATGTTGTTGTTGTTGTTGTTGTTTTCAACATATTTTTGCATATCCCGGTGTTATGATTATGAATTTGTCATAATCATAACACCGGGATATGCAAAAATATGTTGAAATATTTCCCGGGCATTATTTGTGTCGATGTCATATTTTTATTATTTACGACTTCGTGTAGCTGGAGGTGAGGTAGAGTGTGAGAGAATGCTCATACTCTTGCCCTCTTGTATAATGTCCTCTTTTCCCCTTCCACTCCTCTTTTCCTCAAAAAACCTTTCCAGTTTTTTTGCGACACCCACACGAAAGTTCTTAGGTCATCAGATAAATTGAGACTTACAATAATGCATTCCACTACTTTTCAAGATAAATCTTTTATTGTCCAGGCCGCTCGTCTATGGAATGCATTGCCAGTGTCAATAAAACGCGCGTAATCACTACCTGTATTCAAAAGATTTGTGAAAGAGAGAGACTTGTCACTGTGATCTAGTTTTAGCTGTTTAATTTATTCAATCGTTGTCACGTATTTTTCTTGCCTATATATGTATTTAGTATGTATGTATTTATGTATCTATTTTGCACCAAGTCCAGCCCCATTTTGTGTCCAGGCAATCTCTGTCCATTCCAGGTTGCCTGGAAGCGATCGCGGAATGCGATAAGGCCGCCAATTGTATGTTTTTTAACCGACTTCAAAAGAAGGAGGTTATCAATTCGGATGTTTGTTTGTTTTTTTTTTATGTATGTTCGGGCATAACTCCGTCATATATTGACGGATTTGCAAAATTCTTTTTTTATTTGAAAGGGGTTTTTTCCGAAATGGTCCCATTTAAATTTCAAATAGATCTGATGATGGGTTTCGGAGACAGACAACTGAATTTCAAAAATTGACAGCAAATCAACCGCGATTGCTGCTATCGTATGTCTATGAATTGTTAACACAATTTAATGGGGAACCACAACTGAAAAGTGAAAAATAAAAAGCTTTTTACAAAAAAATCGGTGTCAAAAAACGAAGATTCAAAACCAGGAACACCGACTTCCGAAATTAAAGTCATTTTGCACTTTTTTTTGAAGTCGGTTCTATTTTTTTGTAAAAAAGTTTTTTTTGGTTTAAGTTTTCCCTAATGTGTGTATTTACTTGGTGTACAATAAAGTATATTTAAATAAATAAAATAAATAAATAGTGCGAGAAGTGATAGTGACGTTCGAAATACATGCGCGCAAACGTACGTGGGGTAAATGACACCCCGCGACACAGTTCGTGTGTTCTTTTTTTTTTTTTGTGGGGTGGGAAATCATCCAATGACTTCTCCCGCTCTAGGTGGAGCAGGAGGGCGTCTCAGACTCTTACTGACTAAAACCCACCCCTGTTCCTTCCCTGCCTGAGTGCCCAGGGGTGCGGTAACTCATTTTCAGAATTTATCCGCTACCCCTAGGCATACAGTTCGTGTGTGCGTTTCCACAGTTCGTGTGTGCGTTTTATAGTAAAATTATTTAGTGTTTTTTCGTGTATTATAAGTATTTTATTATTTTTGTTTTTGATGAGATCTTCAACAGTTTTTAAGCTTACCTCAATCTATCTCTATATGTATAAGACGCTCATTCGCTCTTAGTTAGAATATGTGGTCCATATTTGGAACCCCTTCTACAAAAAGTACGTAGTTGGAATAGAGAGGTTCCAGCGCAACTACCTCCATGCTATGTACTACAGATGTTATGGGACTAAGACTTATCTGTCATACTCCCAACTTCTTGATTAGTACAAGCTATTTAGCTTGGAGAGCCAACGTGCTTCATGATATTGTTAACAAAAATTTGGATGCCACTGATCTAACAAGTGAGCTGTGTTATTTGGTCCCCCAAACATTTCATGTGCGTCAGGTTCGTGCACGTACTTTGTTCGCGCTAAATTCCTGGCGTACGAACTTTGGCTTGTGCTGCCCCATTCATTGAATGTTGGAATCCTAAAATTAAATTTCATTGATATTGATATATCCACTATCATTTTTCGAGCATGAAAATATTTGCATGCTCGAAAATGAATTTAAATCTAATTTTAATAAAATGTTATCTTAATTTTAATCTTACTTATCTGTTGCATTGTTTTAGTAAATTATTTTTTTTCTGATCTGATTTGGTTTTGTAGCTATAGCTAGTTTTATAGTAACTTTTTTAATTATTTCTTATTATTTGTTATTTGTGGTAATGCTCGTCTAGTGCCAACCACTGACCTTTAAATATATTGTCTTATCTGCGGATCGGTCACTAATTACCAGTCACCCTACACAGCATGTAACAAAAACCCTGGCCGATCCAATAAAGGCGTATTCCTGGTTTAACATACGTACAAGAAACAGTTGTGCGTTAAATCTGTGCAGAATAAATTATTTTTCTTTCTTTTTTTTTTTCTTTAGTTGTAAAAATATGTAACTCATAAAAATCAAAAGTTATAGATTTTTTATTTTACAAAATATGCGTTTAACACTAAATATGGCAAATTTTCATAAGTTGACAACACTCCACCAGCCGGCGAAATCATTTCATTTTTACCTATTTTTATTTCAAACGATACCGCCCTGCACTAGCCGCGCTGTAGGCACTCTGTCTCGCTCAGGCGGCATCTTTCAAACGAAACAGTAGGTGAACTTTGTCGAGCGCTCAGTGTTCCTTTTGATAAGTTTTTAATTTCTTTTTAAATTAATTTTTTTCATTGGGGAAAAATAATTAGCTTGTATCCTTAAATTATTACGTATGATTATGTGTACGCAGTACGATACCAAGTAATACCCTACAGGATCGGACATGGTTTTTGTTACATGCTGGATAATTAAATCCTACTAATATCATAAATATGAAAATTAGTGAGGATGTATGGTTGTTTGTTACTCTGTCACACAAAAACTACTGAACGGACTTGTATGAAACTTTACAATAATATAGCTTATATGTCAGACAAACATACAGATTTTAATGGGGGGAAGTACTAATTCCACGCAGATGAAGCTGCTGTCAGAAAGAAGCTAGTTTACTATGTAGCACTAAAATTACTTTTAGTGCCGGAACGAAGGACACATTTCACGATACACGGAAACGTAATGTGAGTTCCAGGAATTCAACCGATGACATGTAATTTGTTATAATTAATATAAATAATAATTATTTTAAAGGACATTGTCGGAAATGGCCCCAGAACCAACACACCTCTGACATACATAGTAATTATAAGTATATTTTATTATACTTATTGCGAATATCTGTATGAAACGGACACTCTGCGTTCTGTATTGAACTATTAAAAGAGATTAAACGATTTATGACATCATAAATCAATAATGTTGCCATCTTCGACAATTAGATTTCAGATTTGACATGACAATTAGTGATCTTTCATTTCACACATATCGATAAGACAAGATAACATGCATCCTATATAATTACTTATCTTTTTCTATACAATTACTACACATAAGGACGTTTGTGCACTACCTGGTATTCGATTCAATTCGTGTTTTTTACGAACTGCATAAAAAGAGATCAGAATTCACGAATGGGCGCTGTGCACTTACTCATAGTCGATTCGTATTCGTGATTCGTATTGGGGAATTTTTCATGGTCCGTTTTTAAAAACACGAATACGAATCGAATACGAAAGTCCACGTGCACCAATTCGAGATTCGAGTGTTCTTTAAAAACAATCCCTCGAATCAAATCGAATATGAGTGCACAAAACGCCCCTTATTAAGCATGACAGCTTCTTAAATCCGTAAAAACTGACTCGCTGTGAGAAATTCACGAATATAAAAACAAGAAAACGAAGCAGTGCACAAACAACTAACTAACAACAATTATGAAGGCTATTTCGAATCGTATTTTCACGAATACGAGGTACGGCATACACGCCTTAGGTGATATGCATTGTAATGTTTCATATAGAATAAGCACGCTGGGTACTGAACGGTATCGATTTTGTTTAAATTATATCGATACGCATTTTATAGGGCATCCCTAATCCTTATCATGTCAAATGTCAATCATCTCAACTATCGCCTGTCCGACTGCATTGTGTAGTGATTTTATTTTGTTATTTTTGGAATACATTCGTAGACCTTGCTATTTTAAACGGACTCTGATTGTTTTTTTAACGTGTTACCTGGCCGTGATAATAAATAACTTTAGTGACAGGCATTTACTAGCATATTTCTAAGTATTGAAGGGATTAATTCTTATTATAAATAACCTTAAAATCATTGTTTTTTTTTAAATAAATGTTTTCTACTAGGTGTCCGTCATTAAACTTAGTATTCATGGGCATATACTCGTAATTTAGAACACGTAAAGTTAATTTCCTTCGCTGTTGAATCTAGGGCGAAAGATGTATGGATGCAGAACAATCTCCTTTTGAGGCACGCGTGGAACACTATTACGCGCCTTCGACTCTCGGGCCTGGCGCTGATCGGACATCGAGCTACCCCTTACTCGCCGTCCGCAGGCCCGCGTCTACGGTGAGCTTAGATCCTCTCGCGACCCCTGACGCCCAGGGCGTCTCCTGTGGCGGCTGCGGCTGGGGGCGTAAGGGAGATTTCGTTGAGTCTCCTTCACCCGTTCCACCCCCTCCTTCGCGAGCATTACTGCTTCACAGAAGGAAGAGACTGCTTCTCATTCCCTCCCACAAAAATTAGCCTAAAATCGAAATGGTGGAAAAAAAAAAGTTGTATACATCGGATTTGGCCACCCTATATAATTATGAAATTATATTTTATCGATACTAATTCCTTCTTTGTCCTTTGTTGGAGAAAACACACCGCAATGCGTCAATCTTATGCTAAAAACAATAATTATCATCAAAGTTCGTCAAGCCATGTAAATAAAAATAATTAAAAGCGAATTATTAGTACAATAATAATTAACAAAGTAAAATATATACTTTTTCTGATAAACTAATAAATAAAACTCAATTTTCCGTGAAAAAGTAAATGCAACCTCGTTTCAAAGTTTTTTCATGAATATGCAACGTTAAAAATTCAACAGTACATCAAAGTATTAATTAAACCGGGGCCATCTTTAATTAAAAAATGTAATAGCCTTTTGTAATACGATACAGACACAATTTTATTTGCATAACTGGCATTTATTTAGGGATCTGTTCGAGTTTCTGAAGAAATTGATACCGTTGGATTGAACTTCATAATTGCAAAGTTAATTTTGCTATAATGGATTCTTTGTAGGATAAAATCATTTTCTTGGAAGAGACATACCTATATTTTTGTGAAAGGTACTTACTAAAACTTTTTAGTACATGAGTTAGTACGAGTATATCCATCCACATCTCGATATACAAGTTTAACGGTTGTAAAAAGACAGTTTCCGAAGCCGAAAGCCACCTCTACCCATTATTTGGATTTTTTATCACTAGACCATACCTGGAAATCCACTGGTTCTGGAGATATTGAAGGTCTAAGTCGCAATTTTTATTTTTTATTTTTTACGAAAAAGAATTCAAAGTGTTAATACTTAACTTTTTCCAAAACAGACATTACCTGAATTTTCGATTCCTTTTCTCAAATTTTTGAAATTACGCTTTTACAGTAACAAAAACGCAATGCATATCAAACGTATCCGACAAGTACCTACGTGGCTTAGAGCGAAGGGGCGGGGCTTAACTCCACTTGCCTGGGTTCGCGTTACATTGCGCGCAGTAAAAACAGTTTTTTTTTTCATACTTAAAAATTAAACTCGTTTCCCAGCAATAATTTTTGCGCAAAGCCACTTTGTTAGATGTACAGACAGTATGCGTAGTTGACGGCTATGTGATGTGTCTTTTACACCCTGTATTTGTATATTTTTTTTTATTTGTATAGGCTCGCGTTTGACCACCATCACACCTGATGGTAAGCGATGGTGATCGACGATGGAGCACGTTTACCTAGAAGTAACCTGTTCACTCTTAATTTAACGAGTCAAGTAGGTAGTGCAGTTGTTCTATCTCACGAAGGCGGGAACACCACACAGACCGACACCGAGCGCTCCAAGCTGACGCACACAGAAACATAGTGCACGTGAATCTACACACAACCAAGATCAGTGACAATATACTGCGTACATCGTAAATGTTGATTTAAAATAATCATAACATATAGAATTTATTCTTACTAAACTTTTTAATTTAGTTTTCGGTTGAAGAAATAACTAAGATATTTCTGAAAAAAATCTGAGCAAAGAAATAAAAAATATTTTAACAATATCACTTGAATGTTCATATTACGTAGCTGAGTGCTCTTAAAAATTGAGCTTAAAACACACGACTTGACATTCCCTAGTACTTCAAACCTGTGAAGCCCCATGGCAAAATCCGGGTTGTCAAATTAAACCCCGAGGACAACCCGGGTTGACAGCCGATTTTTTTATTTTTTTATTCTCAGTAATTTTTTTTTTTTTTGGTCCGACTCACCGGTGTTTCGGGGCTTTACAGGGAATACATATATATATACATAATACTTATTTTATTTATTAAAAAAAAGACATTGTTTTAGTGTAGTTAAGTTGTTGTAGTGTACGAGTATGTGTCAATAGCAGTGGTGGCCCAGTATTAACAAGACTAAACCAATTGGTAGTGCGACTTTGCCCAGTGGGTGGTCACAAGCTATCGGTCGAAACCAATCATTTCGCATCGCCCACAGCTGCAGACTTAAATTGGTTGATCAATTGTAAGGCCGATGTTCCTCTGGTACCCTCCACTTTAGCCTGAACGTCAAGACGCTCGAAAGAAGCAACTCTTTCGAGCGTCTCGCACCTGGAGATGTGTCCAAAAAAAATTTAGTATGCGTCTCTGTACTATGTCAGTCTTTCTGTGTCCTATATTCTCACACACTAATCATGACACTAGAAACCTCAACACCCGTTCCAGTTATTAATTAATAAAACTTCATACATCAATAACGTTAAGGTATAAATTAGGGTAACATATTGTTACGAGGACCTTCATAACTAAAGATAATATTAGGCGCAATAAGGGAATGTCCTCATTTGATTTAGTTAAGTGTTGTTTGTATGATAAGTGGGTGCTGGCATTAGTTTTGACGTAGAGGGCTCGTGGCTTTTTTATCTAAGAAAGGCTTGCGTTTGACCACCATCTCACCTGATGGTAAGCGATGATGTGGTCGACGTTGGAGCACGCTTGCCTAGAAGTAGCCATTTTATTTATTTTTTGTTTTTGTGTGGCATCTCGCAGGTCAACCTCTGAGGTTACCGAGTGCTTAACTGGACTTGCCTGTGGCGGCATTAATTTATTAAAGCCTCCAGCCAGGGCTTATTAAAACTTATGCCTCCTACCCTGCGGGGTACGGGCCTCGGCTTAGGGCGTCACTTGGTGCCCCGGGGCAGCAAGGGACGGCTGGATCGAACTTAAATTATTTAGGAAATTTAGAATTACAGGCTCAGCGGCGCGTGCTGGCTCAAGCAAGGGACGGGAAAGACGTTGACGTGAACTTCGTGGAAGGACGGTGATCTGTGATTTTTTAATGTACTAGTTTCCCTTCGGCTCTCTTGGAGCAGGTTAGTAGCGTCGTCAGGATTGAGGAGGGTATAGGTAGGGACGGCGAATCTTGGAAAAACGGGAGGGCTCGTATCGGGCGGCCGATGCGATTAAGGGGTTGCGATGTTTGGCAGCAGTGTCAAGGAAAAGCTTGATGAGATGAAATGCTGAATAGTGGGAAGTTTGAGATCTACATGCAGCTCTTCATACCGAACAAAGTAGGGGGCTCCCACTACTTTGCGAAGGAACCACTCTTGACATAAATACCTGCAGGTTGTAGCTATCAGGAAACATAGACTCCCGCAGGAAATTCCATTCCTTAGCTATCCTACGCATAATTAATGTGTTCCCAAATAGTCAGATCAGGTCATAACAGCCACATGAGATCTTTGAGCTTAAGCAACCCTGATCGAAGTTGATCCGTGGATCTGTGACCATTAATCACATTTTATTTTTATTTAGATAGGTTTGCTCTTGACTCTAGTATAGATCAGAGGTGACAGAGATAAAGTCGACAATGGAACGAGCTTACCCAGAAGAAGCCTGTTCACTCTAACTCTAAAAAGAATAGGGCTGTATGCATTCGGAAATACAGACGCAGGTAGAGAGTTCCACTTCTTTGCTGTGCGAATTATGAAAGACGTTTGGAAACGCTTAGTGCGAATTCGTGGAACAGTAACAAGGTAAGAATGGTAACTTGCAGTGCGTCTAGATGTCCGTTGGTAGAGGAGGTCCGGTGGGATGAGGTCGTAGAGTTCCTGGGCACACTCTCCGAAGTACATTCCGTAGAAGACCGACAAGCAGGCAACTCATCCATGCCTCGAAAAGCACGTTAAGCTGTTGGTCCCAGCTGTTATTTGTAGTCAGAAGACAGAAAATCTGACAGCAGTCCTGCCGAGGAGCTTCGTGTTAACCAGTAAATGGATTGTAGAGTTCAGATATGCAGTCGCTCCGTGCAAAAATACTGGCCTAGCTGCTTCCGATTTGATTGGAAGCTGACCACAATATACATAGTAGGGAAAAGGTTAGGCGTATTGATTGGCATTGGTTTTGTTGTGGTTTTGTTATTCTTAGTTAATGCCACCTATAATAATCCTCAGAGTAGTGAACGCCCAGTGGTAGCGGTCGCGACTTAAAAGTTGTAGATCGTGAGTTCAAATCCAGACCGGCAATTTACTTTGTGTAAATTATTTCATCACCACTGCTCGCAAAACGGTTGCGGAAAACATCCTGAAGAAACCGACATGTCCTAGAACCAAAACTTCAAAGACATGTGAATCCACCAATCCACATTGGGCCTGCGTGGTGGATTACGGCCGACAGCCTCTCACAGAGAGGAGGCCTGACTATCAGCAGTGAAAACATTAAAATGCTAATTATGCTATTTATATTAATCTTCATACAACATTCAAAACTTTTACACTAATAAAAACTTAATAAATAAATTATGTACAAGCGGCATAAAAGATCCGGGAGGAGTACAGCTCAATGGGCATCGAAAAAATCGTCAACATTTAGTCGACTCTTCACGTGACCAGAGGGCTGGCCTTTTTTTCGGCCAAAGAATCAGCATTGCCGTTCAACGTGGCAATGCTGCCAGCGTTCTGGGCACTTTTTCCATTGACAGCATTGTGGACGAATTTTTCGATGCCCAATGAGCTGTACTCCTCCCGGATCTTTTATGCCGCTTATACATATATTATTTATTAAGTTATTTATTCGTTAAGTTATGTATAATAATGTGTATATTATAATCAAATATTAAAAGTTTTCGCAGTTAAAAAAAATCTTGTAACATCATTGCAACTTGAATTTCTCATAAGTGACCAATGAATATTAATCTTATGTTCAAAGGCATTGGATATGATAATTCTTAGATTACTTTTAAACAAAGTTTAACTCAGCTCGTGAAAACCAAACTTGGTACACAATATTCATAAAATCTGGTATAGAAGAAAGTCTTTTGAAACAAGTCATAGCGTATTATTACAACATGATTTTTTACGAGCGACTTCGGCCACGCGAAAGATAGAAATATGTCACCACGATGTCGGAGCGATGCGACCTTTAGCGGGACCTCCTGATGATATCATCGAGACGTTGGAGCACCTGCCGCCTGGGCACGCGTTGCCATGACTAACCTGTTGGCTGCAGCAAAGACAATGTCCACAGGTGAGGGTGCTAGGACGGTTCAGTTTTTGTGCGGTGTCTCTCGGCAGAACATGTCACAACTTCCAATTTACACCACATGCACTGCTGCCTGCTTACGTAAATATTTCATGACCACGTCAGTCAACAGCATTGCAGTGGCCAAATACTGGGTCAGACAAGGGGTTTAATTAAGAAATTATCCTATGTAGACTACAATATTTATCGATACGCTAAGAAGAAGAACGGGATGGTATTAGGTACCATCATCATCATCATCAGCCTTTTAATGTCCCAACTGCTGGTGCACAGGCCTCCACTCTGTGGTGTGGGCCATAATCCACCACGCAGGCACAATGTGGGTTGGTGGTATGTAAGATTGAAGGAAACGTAGGAATAGGATTTACATTTGAAACACTCTAAAGCTGGGTCAAGATATATGTTCTTTTGTCCGTACCGTTCCTCCGTATCATAAAAGCGTCGCGATCGAAAAAACTCTAGTGTGGACGCTCGTTCTGTACGGTCACCTCAGACAAAATACTTTTCTGTTAGCGTTTACGCTAACGCTTAGTACAAAAGGTATGGGCATAATTCTCTCCACAGGTAATGTCATTGCCATACATTTTGTACTAATAGTTATCGTGAAAGCTACACTACACTCGCACAGCCGCACGGGTTGATCCTTCAGGTTAAGCTACGCTTACCGGGGTTGGTCTATAGATGGGTGACCGTCTTTACATACCGAGACTCCTCCGTGCCTCGGCAAGCACGTTAAGCTACTCGTATTGGTCACGGCTGTCAATCAAGGATCTTTGACAGTCGTTACGGATCGTCAGAAGCCCGAATGTCTGACAACCAGTATTTCCAAGGGGTATCGTATTACCCAGTATCTGAGTTGTGGAAGTAAGATAGGCAGTCGCTCCATGTAAAAAAAAATACTGGTATTCAGCTGCATCCGGTTAGGTTGGAAACCGACCCCAAGATAGTTGGGAAAAGGCTAGGCAGATTGATGGAGTTAGCGTGAACGCTAACAGAAGTATTTTGTCAAAGGGGGCTGTACCGTACCACCGTACCGTACCCAACGGGCGTCCACACTAGCGTTTCTAGAATCGCGATGCGGTTACAATACGGAGGAACGGTACGGACAATAGAACATATCCGGACTCAGCTTATCATTTCGTTCTAGATTCTGCCAGCGGCTCGCCCGTGTGGAATTAATACTTCCCCCGTTATAAACTTTCAACCCCGTTTTCACCCCCTTAAGAGTTCAATTTCAAAAAACTTTTTATTAGAGGGATACCTACTCTTCACAAGGAACACACCCTCCAAATTTCATGTCTCTAGGACCAGCAGTTTTGGCTGTGCGTTGATATATCAGTCAGTCAGTCAGGACTTTGAATTTTATATATACTTACAGATAACTACTTGTGGAAAAGCGGAAACAAACACGCTACCAACTTGTCATGAAAACGCTTCCAAGCACAAATCAATATCGACCCACTAACAACAATTTGGTAGACAATTAACTCCATGTGATGTCATAATACAGGTACCAACGATAAAGTGTATTTTTAGAGAGTAATCAAGCCATTTTACTTGATGTTTCCTTATGGCGAGCGGGTAATAGTTTTTTTATGAAAATCGTCGGGCCACCTGCAGGAAAATGTTCATCTTTCTTTGATCATACACAAAGGAAGTTGTATATGCGTTGTGGTTTAGGATCTAAGAGTTAATGATAAGAACTCACAAACAACAATGTTACTAACATATTTATAAGTATTATTTTACTAACAATTTTATGGAATGTAATGTTCTGAATTAAAATGATTAAATAAATTATCTGAAATACAGGAATAATTAATTTATACAGAAAAGAACAATTAGTATTTTGAGTGAGATTTAAATTACTACATTTTAGGGTTCCGTACCCGAAAGGTCCAAACGGAGCCCTATTGCTGTTACTCACGTGTCCGTCTGTCTGTCTGTCGTCTGTCACAAAATTTGTTCCAAAAAATTTTTTAACTTCCCATGCACCTGTGAACTTGATTTTTGGTGATGGTTGACATGTGGTACGGAACCCTCTATGTGCAAAGTCCGACATGAACTTGCCCGGTTTTGAGTTAAGTAGTTACCCTGGTACTCTTTGATAGGATATTCACTGACTTTTCGCTTGGCGGAGTGGCTAAGCGATTGGCTGCTGCACAGCGTATCGCGAGTTTGATTTACGTCGGAAACAAATATTTTGTATGGCCTACAGATAGTTGTTCCGGGTCTGGGTGTTTGTGAATTTCTAGGGTGGGCAATGTTTTTATTTACATAAAGTGCTGATGCTATCATAATGTGAAATTATTTAATACATCAATCCTATTTCATGCCTTAATACACCAAAAGTCAACGCAAAAATCAAACCATATTTCTTTTATCACAATTGTCATGTTCTTCCAACTATAATAATATCATTGCCAAGCTTTAGACATGATATGCTGTGAGAGACAAGCCAACTAAAATTGTCTGTCAAAATGTGAACCCATATTAGCACCAGTTGTTCTGTCTAGCCTTTTCCCAACTATCTTGGGGACGGCTTCCAGTCTAACCGGAGGCAGCTGATTACCAATATTTTACATGGAGCGACTGCCTATCTGACCTCCACAACCCAGTAACTGGGTAATACGATATCCCTTGGTAAGACTGGTTGTCAGTGTTTCGGGCGTCTGACGACCCGTAACGACTGTCAAAGATCCACGATTGACAGCCGATACCAACGGCTTAACGTGCTTTCTGAGGCACGGAGGAGTCTCGGTATGTAATGATGATCACCCATCCATGGACCAACCCCGGCAAGTGTAGCTTAACCTGATGGATCGATCCGTGCGGCTGTTATTATTTTAGCCACGAGCTTCTCACATTAGTACCAGTATGTAACCCAAATAGTATGTTAGGTACCTAAAGTGAGGCAATGTTAATCATTGTTGCCAAGTGTAATTTCCCAGGGGAACCCGTGGGTAATTGTATAAGTTTTAAATAATTATCTACTATCCAACTTGGTCGGGTAACGTACGCGATGCAATTAGTGTATTATAGCGTTTTAGCTTTTCGATTTTGGGGTGGAATGGGTTAATATTTTTGAGTGCTTTGTAGATGGATGAATAAAAATGTCAGGTTTATGTTACGGTGGGTGGCGGGAGTGCTTGACAGAGTCAGCGCGGCCCTTTTCTTTTTTGGGGGGATGGGGAATCATCCTATGACTTTTCCCGCTCTGGGTGAGCGTGTCACGACTCTTACTGACTAAAACCCACCCCTGTTCCTTCATTTCCTGAGTGCCCAGGGGAGCGGTACCTAACTCTGTTACAAATAATCTGTTACGAATTTATCCGCTACCCCTTGGCATGCAGGCATCGGCCATGATAGGCCCCGTCAGTGGTTGCTGACATGTTCTCTTTGAGGCGCGCGTGAAGCACTTCGCGCCCGTCGACTCTCGGGTCTGGTGCTGAACGGACGGCGAGCTACCCGTTACTCGCCGTCCGTAGGCCTGCATCTACGGTGGCCGGAGTTCGTCCTGCGTTCTCTGATGCCCAGGGCGTCTCCTGTGGCAGCGGCGGCTTGGGGCGTGAGGGCCACTCCGTAGAGTCTCCCTCAGCCGTTCCGCCTCCTCCTTCGCGAGCATTAATGCTTTGCAGAAGTAGAAGACTGCTCCCGATTCCCTCTCGCTCCGTAACATGGCCTGGACCAGGGCCGGGCGCGAGAGGTCGCTGCCGCCTATCGCATCCACGAGGACACGGCGGTACTCAGCCCAAGCGGGGCAGACCTCCACCGTATGCTCCACTGTGTCCTCTGGGCGATCCGCGCAATGGTGACACCCGGGACCACGGCAATGGGCCTGTAGTCTCGACATTGATAGCGAAACTTACGTTAGCTACCGATCGCTAAATTACTAGCCGTTGAAAAATGCCCTCATTGTGAGGAAAAATTTTAGTTCATAACCTGAAAAAATAATTGATTTTCTTGAAATATGCACAGAGGTGGCGTAAATTTTAACTTGTAAGCACTATTTTTCATGAAAACTTATAATTTATTTTTAAACTTTAATGAATAACTTTTACCGCTTAATACAATTAAATTAACTTTTCAAAATATTAAATGACACAAAAGTTTGCCTCCTTGCAACATTAATTTTTTAGCGAACTAATTCGGTCGTTACGCGATCGTTAACTAAATGTCGATACTGCAGCAAAGGACAACTGAAGAATCACGGGTGGGTTTTTGTCCGTACATGACGTAACGTATGTTACGGTAAAAATAATAAACCACCCTTCCTCATCTATGGATGTAGTAGGTACACATGGATGTGTGATATACCTAGCTATTGATAAACTAAAACTTATAGTTACTTATTTCTTCTGCCAAGCAAATGTAATTAATCTTATTTTCTTCTAATTTTGTAAATGCGAAAATGCGGATGAATCGATGTTCGTTACTCAATCACGCCAGAACGACTGAACGGATCCAGATAAAATTTGGCACAGAGATAGATTATAGTCTGGCATATCACATAGGCTATAATTTATAATACGAAAAGCACTAATTCCATGCGGGCGAAGCCGCTGGCAGAAGCTAGTGATGTTATAAAATTGGTGATATTTTGTACTAAATAATACCAGTGCTGGATCTGCTACAGTTCGTAAGATAATCTTTCGTCAGTATTTTAACAGACAGAGGTGACTAATTTCAGACAGCTTTTTTGCATTCATAGATACTTTCCTGACTGCCCATTGATTGCAAAAAAAAACTTAGAAAAGAAAATCTCATTAGTAGAATTCCCTGCCGGAGTCTGTGTTTTCTGATAGATAAAACCTGGGAGTCTTTATGTCAGTAAGAGTAAATAAGTTTCTTTTAGGCAAGCGTGCTCCATCTTCGGCCACATCATCGCTTACCATCAGGTGAGATAGTGGTTAAACGCATTTTTTTTTTGAAACAAGCGCTCCACACTATTCCAAGGCCATTAACACTAACAGTGGCGACCACCAGAAAAAACGCCGAGGCAATGAAGCTCGACGAGTCCCAGAGAAACGATAAAACTGTCTTAAATCCCGCAACGAAATTAATCAGAAAAGACCGCGAAGGAGTAAGAAAAAAAAGTGGTTAAACGCATGCCTATCAACTGTAAAAAAAAAACTCAAAAAAAAAAACTCCTCATCATCTTCCTGCCCTTATCCCATGTTACTTGGGGTCGACGCAACCCGTTTTTTCTTACATTCAGTCCTGTCAGCCGTCACGCTATCACTTTTCTTGCATATCACTCCTCACACAATCCATCCATCTTTTCTGTGGCTTCCCTCTCCCACTCCATCCATCTACATTTATATTCTTTACTCTTTTAGTTACATGTGTTTCATCCCTCCTCTTCACATGACCATACCAAGATAAGCGGTTTCCTTTCAACTTTTCTGTGACTGGCGCTACTTTTAAACTACCTGTAATGTACTCATTTTTCACTTTATCCATTCTCGTTACTCCACACATCCATCTCAACATTCTCATCTCCGCCACATGCAATATTTTTTCATCCGTCTTTTTCACAGCCCAACATTCTGATCCATTCAGTACGACAGGTCTAATCACGGACTTATAGATTTTCCCCTTTAGCTTTAGGGGCATCCGTCAGTCGCAAGTTGTTCCAGTGACCTGTCGCTGTTTCATCCATCCTGAGTTGATCCTGTGCGTTACGTATCGGTCTATATCGCCATCCCTCTGGACAAAAAAATAACTCCTAAGCACGATAAAAATAACTAAAATCAACCACTCATTCAATCCCAAAAGAATCCGCCTCACAAACATCAAACCGGTACATCTGTATCGAAATATCATTTGTTAGTCTCATCCTATGAGACATCATGTTTTATTCATTCTGAACACACGCTAGCAAGGGTGGGGGACGTGGAAATGACGTCAAATGAGGGTCCCAAGTAGGTGAGCTAGATTGCCACGGTATTATATAAAAGAAGGGTGTCTTTGTTTATGATCGTAGGTACCTTTGGAGGGACAGGAAGATACGTTAAAGGGGTTGATAAGATAATATTGGGTTAATCGGTAAGGGAATGATAGTAGGTTTCTCATTTGTATTTTAAGTGAGGATCGCTCTTTCTAGCAGTTTGAAAATGATTGTAATAATAATAGTAATTCCAAATACATAAAAATGTTAAAAAAAACCGGTCAAGTGCCTGTCGGATTCGCACATGAAGGGTTCCGTACCATCATAGAAGAACTTCACAATTAATGCTATTAGGGAACCCTAATAGCATTAATTGATGGGTCAACAATAAAATGATAGCATTTATTGTTGCCCAACGAAATGCCAACACTAAATGCTATTAAGGTTATACGCGTCTACTTGTTTCAATTAACAATATCGAGCAAAAAAGCCAAAAAAAATCATGTTTCTAGTACCCGAGCCACCTTTAATTTTTTATTTATTTTTATAATTTGTTAATATAGCGGCAACAGAAATACACATTCTGTGAAAATTTCAACTATCTACCTATTAACGGATCATGAGATACAGCCCGCTGAAAGACAGACGGACGGACTGACGGTCAGCGGAGGCTTAGTAATAGGGTGGGTCCCGTTGGATAGCCTTCGGGTACGGAACCATAGAAAAGTCCGCTTCACATGGTCAGAGAGTATTGAGGTATTAACCAAGTAGTTATACTCGTAATACCGGCCTTTAAAATAAAGGCCGGTGCAGTTGCTCTCAAGCCCAGTGCAGTTGGTATGAGAAGAGGCTGTAGACTTTGGGCTTGAGAGGCCAGAGTCCCAATAGTGGGATCACGAGTCTAAGGCTGATTATGCTCTTCTTATACAGAAAAAAAAACGAGCATCAATCACAGCGCTTGTTCAATGCTGATGGACGATTTCTAACTTCTATCTATATTATAAATATAAAAATGAATCCCTATTTCCTTGGTCACGGCATCACGCGTGAACGGTTGGACCGATTTTGCTAAGAGTTTTGTTGTATTTGTTATAGTCAGGAGGAAATTTAAGAAAACTGCATTTTTCGGCAAAAGTGTGCTAGGTATGGCCCCAAAAATATATAACAGCATACCTGCAGCTATCAGAAATAAAGAATGTCTGGGATCCTTTAAGAGGTGTTTGTTTAAATTCCTGTTAGATAGATGTTACTACTCCATCACTGAGTTTACTACTGATAAACGGAGGTATGACGATTCCGACTTGCTGATTGACTAATTGATTGACTTGTTTATTTTTCGTATTTATTGGTTTAGTATGAATGTGTTTATAGGTATATCTAAAATTGTAATGACCTGTTTACCTAATTGACATACTTACTTTAAATTGATTATTCTATTAATGTGATTCTATTGACATGCCACTTTCATTGTAATTGTTGACCTAATTGACATATTTTAATTGTATGGTTTTTCTATTTTTTATATTGTAATCTTTTATTTTTAATTGATATGCCATCTTAATTGAAATTGTTTGTTTATATTGATTTTGTACGCCATATATTGGCAAAACATAGTGCACATATTTTTGACCATATACTATCTGTAACCATACCTATGTTTTACAAAATAAATGATTGATTGATTGAAACTTAACGACAATTTAAACTTCGCGCGTTTGACAGTTCATAGCTAAGACAGGACAACGTCTGTTGGGTTAGCTGGTTTTCTATAAATCCAGGTCTCTCATGATGCCTGTCTGGGTCGCGGATAAATTCGAAAGACAGTTACGGCGACCCTGGCATAAACAACTGAAGGAACACGGGGTGCGTTTTAGTTAGTAAGAGTCTGACACGCCCTTTTGCTCGACCCAGAGCGGGAGAAGTCATTGGATGATTTCCTAACCCTAAAAAAAAAAGTTTCTTACGAAGTTTTCTTTAAAAAAATAACTGCTTTTTTTCAACCTTAATTTTCCTCCCGGGCAAAAGCCTTCCCTATTTCTTCCACTTTTCTCTGTGTTGTGTTTCTTGACGCCAATTCAATAGGAAGCCATCCAAGGCGTGATGTCATTTTCATCTTAAAAAAATACTTAAGAACTATAATTAGAATTATACATAATCATCCTATAATGTTCGCACTGCCAGCAGTGCAGAGAGAGGGTGTGAGCCGTAATCCACCACGTGGAACCAATGTGGAATGGTGGATGTCACATATCTTTGAAGTTTTGATACTCCCTAATAGCATTTAGTGTTGGCATTTGGTTGGGCCAACAATAAATGCTATCATTTTATTATTGGCCAAACAATAAATGCTATTAGGGCTATCAAAACAACCAGCATGTCCTACTGGCCATGCTGGTTTCCTCACTATCGGTTCCTTTAGCATTTTGAGAGAAGTGGTGATAAAATAATTCACACACAGTAAGGCGTGGTCAAAGTATGTCACGGATTCAAACACAGGGAGGAATTTTTACCAGAGTTACCGCTCCCCTGGACACTCAGGCAGGAAAGGAACAGGGGTGGGTTTTAGTCAGCAAGAGTCTGACACCCCCTCCCGCTCCACCAAGAGCGGGAGATGTCATTGGAGGATTTCCCACCCAGCCAAAAAAAAAAAGGGAGGCCCCTGTGTTTGAATCCACGACCAGCAACTAGTACCTAGTCGTGACCCTTACCATTGGACCACTGCTCTTCTTAAGTACTTGCCCGGATTTTTTCCAGCAACCTTACGAAAGATTTAACCATTGAATTATCACGACTTAAGAAACGAATATATCACATAGATAGATGTATGAAATAATCAATCAATCTGCCTCGCCTTTTCCCAACTATCCTGGGGTTGGCTTCCAGTCTAACCGAAGAGTCTAACCTAAGAGTCTGACTCTCCCTCCCGCTCCACCCACTCCACCGGAGAAGTTATATGATGAATTCCCAAACTCAAAACAAAATGCCTTATTAATCGAAAATCGGGTTACACAACCCATACAAGGTATATACCTTATCACTACATAGTATAAAACAAAGTCGCTTTCTCTGTCCCTATATCCCTATGTATGCTTAAATCTTTAAAACTACGCAACGGATTTTGATGCGGTTTTTTTTAATAGATAGAGTGATTAAAGAGGAAGGTTTATATGTATAATTTGTACCCGAGCGAAGCTGGGGCGGGTCGCTAGTTTTTTATAATTTACTAACTGATCCGACAGACGTTGTCCTGTCTGAGCTATGAATATTCCGGGAACAGTCAAACGCGCGAACTGTAAAACGCCCGTAGTTTAAATAGTCGTTAAGGTTTTTTAATTTTGCCAATTTTCTGCTCAACTTTCTTATTTTTTTCTTTCATAAGAACCTTCTCCTAACAAACACAACAAAAAAATAATTAGCAAAATTGGTCAAACTGTTCACGCCTAATGCCGTGACCAAGGAAATAGGGATTATTTTTTATATTTACCCAATACCTGGCCGGCTGGGAGCGTGACAAAATGTGCAACTAAAAAAATGTGTACCGGACAAAGGTAGCTGGAGAACACTGTGTGGTTTTAGTCAGTAAGAGTCTGACAGACCCTTACGCCCATGCACCCCGGGACAGAGGAACTCCTCTATCCACATGTTAAAAGTCGGTTGAAGTCGGTTCTATTTTTTTGTAACAAAGTTTTTTATTTTTAACTTTTTAGTTGTGGTTTTCCATTAAACTGTGATAACAATTCATAGACATACGGTCGCAGCAATCGCGGTTGTTTTGCTATCAATTTTTGAAGAGTTCCGTTGTCTGTCTCCGAAACCCATCATCAGATTTATATGAAATTTAAATGGGACCATTTTGGAACAAACCCCTTTCGAACAAAAATAAAATTGCAAATCCGTCAATATATGACGGAGTTATGCCCGAACATATATAAAAAAAAGAAAATACAAACATTCGAATTGATAACCTCCTTCTTTTTGAAGTCGGTTAAAAAAAGCCTAAATTAACGAAAGTTTTGAAGGAAATAGTTCACAATACTTTTCACGTGTTACTGAGATATAAAAGCCAGCCGGTTATTAACCCACATAAGAATCATGTACATATTCAAAGTTATTATTATTGCTTTCTACTTCCGTGTTTGCCAACGGTTTCTTTAAGCGAACAGGTTAAGTTAATATGAGATTAGGCTTGGGTTTATTTCAGAAATGTCTTTGTTGACTGGAATATTAGGGTTTTATAAGGTTGTGTTTTGGGGGCAAGTGTGACTAAGGCTTGCTGTTAGTCTTGATTTTTGAACTGAAAACTTCTTTAACCACGTTGCGCGAATTTTTAAAGGGGCAAACTTATGGGTTCGTGTCACCAATATGCTAGTGACGATTTCCACCAGATTGGCGACGCTTAGCACCCTGTGTACTGGTACTCATATATACACTCATACATTGTAGGTATATACTCGTCTGTATGTGCGTGTCAAATTATGAAATTTTAACTATTCATAACTTAAAAATTAAAAAAAAAAACAGTTGTTACAAAGTCTTTAGTTTTCACTTCTAAAAAAAACTGGCCAAGTGCGGGTCGGATTTAGCACATTTACGGTTCCGTACCAAATGAGGGAATTATCAAAGAAAAAATTTGATTTATCAATATATTGGTATTTGTAAATATACGTACAAAAAACAAAAAACAATATCACCAAATTTCATGTTCAAAAGTCAATGGGAAAGAAAAAAAAAAAATCTTCGAAACAAAATTTTGTGACAGAAGACGGACAGACAGACGGACACGTGAGTGACAGCAATAGGGCTCCGTTTGAACCCTTCGGGTTCGGAACCCTAATAATTGGCTTTTATCTGCCATTTTTTTTACCTATTCGCAAGCCTAGAAGAAAAATCTTACGAGTTAAGACCAGGGATTGTATATCCAATTTGTATTTCAGAACCAAGATAAAAATTTGTAGACACAAAAAGAAAACTGTAGATACCTAACACTGCAATCTTGACTGGTTTTTAGGGTTCCGTAAAGAAGGCTATTCAAAATTATTTTAGCAGGATCGACAAAAAATAAGGCAAATTTAACAGAGTTTAGGAACGATGGCAGACAATGACGATGATGGAATAATCATGCCTCCCAAGGAAGACCGGTGACCTGATGAAAGATCAATGTGGTGAAGGTTAAGGGAAGTCCATATCCAGCAGTGTAGGCGTCATCTCTTCAATGGACCATCGACCGGACTTACATAAGTATGCCTTTCAGCTGTACTGGAAACCAACATGAAGTCGATGGTTTATAAATTTTGAAGTGGGCAACTAACAACGAACATTAAAAGTTAATTATAATAAGTAAATATGATATAAAAAACGCAGTGTTGCTCAGTGGTAACGGCCGCGACTTACAAGTTGTAGGTAGTGAGTTCAAACCCAGACAGGCGATACTTTGTGTAAATTATTTCATCACCGCTGCTCTCAAAACGGTGAAGGAAAACGTCGTGAGGAAACCGGCGTGTACTAGAACCAAAACTTCGAAGACATGTGACGTCCACCAACCCGCATTGAGCCCGCGTGATGGATTACGGCCCAAACCCTCTCACAGAGAGGAGGTCTGTGCCCTAGCAGTGGTAACATTAAAAGGCTGATGATGATGATAAATGTTAAAATATATTATAATAATAAGAAAGCATGTAATAATAAAAACAGTTGCAGTTTATTTTAACAAAGCATAATCAAAAAACAACGTCCGTGAAACTAAGGACAATAAACTTGCAGTTTCAACACTAGCTAGATAGAGATTAGCCGTAGTGTTGACTGTTTATCGACTCATCTAAGTTAGACGAAGAACTAAACAAGCTTGAAGCTGGAACAGAAACCTGGGGGAAGTAAAATTACCTGAGATAGTACACCGGTGTTGATTGTGTTTTGTGACTAACTTATATTATACTAAGGGTATTATTGTCGTGTTTTATGTTGATTAAAATCATATAGCAAGGACTGTTTTACAATCCTGGGTCCATTTTTTAGGTTTTCGTACCCGAAGGGTCCAAATAGAGCCTATTATTGGCACTCACGTGTCCGTCTACCCGTCTGTTTGTTTGTCCGTCGTTTGTCACTAACTTTTTTTAGTAACCTTTGCAACTTACGAGTAGTATGTTGTGGGTTTGATCCCAGCCAGACGCATTATTTTGTGTAAATTATTCCATCATCATTGCTCTCAAAACGATGTAGGAAAACATCTTGATGTCCTAGAATAAGAAAATCGCTATCACATTAGACATGTCTTGTGTTGTGTCATCCACCAACCAGCACTGGGCCCGAGTGGTGGATTAAGGCCGATGAGTAGAGAAGAGGCCTATGTCCCAGCTGTGGTAACGTTATAAGGTTGATTATTGTTATGCTTATACAAAAGAAACATCACAAAGCTGTCAACTACGCATACTGTACATCTAACAAAGTAGCTTTGCGCAAAAATTATTGCTGGGAAACGACTTTTATTTTTAGGTATGAAAAAAAATCCCATTTTTTATTGAACGCAATATAACGCGAACTCAGGCAAGTGGAGTTAAGCCTTTCCCTTCGCTCTAAGCCGCGTAGGTACTTGTCGGATACGTTTGATATTCATTGCGTTTGTGTGACTCCAAATCCGTAATTTCGAAAATTCGAAAAAACATTTGTAAATTCAGGTAATGTTTGTTATGAAAAAAGTTTAGTAATAACACTTGGAATTCATTTTCGTAAAAATTAAATTAAAAAATTGCGACTTAGACCTTCAATGTCTCCAGAACCAGTGGATTCGAAGGTATGGTCTAGTGAAAAAAAAATATCCAAATAATGAGTAGAATATGTAGCTTTCGGCTTCGGAAACTGTCTTTTTACACCCGATTTAAGACTAACTTACCAAAAATATAATTAAAACCCTTCCAAAAACCGACTACAGAACCCAAAGATAAAACACAAGTAATTCTTAACTTTTCCTTAAAGAACCTTAGCTCGTAATAAAACAAAGTTCTCACTGTCTTAAGCTAAGAATTCTTTGAAGTTATTTTTTTAATTCCTTCATCAAGACAGTCGTAGTTCCTTTTGTACCTTTTATAAACTTAGGGAGCTCGTCTGCGAGGGAGATCTGTTTTGTAGTGTTGCGTAAATTATGACTCTAGATAACATTTTCTTAAAAGTATTTATTTGTTTACTGGATGCACAGATAATATAATACTAGCGTACAGATGCCTCATCCCATACAAAGAAACAGTACCGCCGTCACTACGGGTTATTGACTGGCACAAGCATCTTTTGTTCATCGTTCGGGCCCGTCCTCTACACCTCCCTGGATGGTGTTAGCAGTGACGGCTTGCAAGTTGAATGAATTTACTTAAAGTCTTACCAATATTTTCTCACACATTGTAGAATTATTTTATAGTATCTTTGGCACTTCATAACAGTTTTACTGTATCAAGATGTATCACTGTACAAATTATAAAGAGGTGAATGAATAAACTCTAAAACTTCAAACAGCGCCATCTATTGTTACAAGAAATATAGATGTCTAAGGATTCGTTCTAATAATCATCTGAATTCGAATTAGGAGCCAAATATACCACAATTTTATGCTTAGGGCAACTGCCATAAGCATAAAATTGTGGAATAGTTAATGTGGATGGTGGTGGTGGTTGATGTGGATAGTTGGTGGTGGATTACCATTTTTTAAAAATTATAATATTACTTCAATAAGAAATCGATGCATATGGACGCCATCTATTGAAATTAATTTAAACTAAATTTTCTTTGTTCGAGATGAGACCCCCTGCTGGTCGTTTAGGTTTACAACTAGCACTCCGTGTATGAAAAAATTACCATAGGTACTCGACTTTTCGTAACACCATGCTAATTGTGTGCTACTATGTTATATCTGCTCTGCTGGGGTCACGGGAGTGATCTGAGTTGCCGCGGCCCTATCACAAGCAACTGAAGGAATACGGGTGGTTTTAGTCAGTAAGAGTCTGACACGCCCTCCCGCTCCACTCAGAGTTGGAAAAGATATTAAATGATTTCCCACCCTAACAAAAAAGCGGCTACTAACCGTATGCTCCATTTTTGTGTTAAACAATTTCCACAATAATCTACTTGCCTAGCCTTACGAATAATTAAAATTTCATAGTTTAACAAGCACATGATACAGTCGAGTCTTCTGCCTAGCCTTTTCCAACTATCTTGGTGTCGGCTTCCAGTCTTACCGGATGCAGCTGAATACCAGTATTTTACATAGAGCGACTGCCTACCTGACCTCCACAACCCAGTTTATGGGTAATACGATACCCCTTGGTAAGACTGGTTCACAGGCTTTTGGGCTTCTGACGAACCGTAACGACAGTCCGATCCACGATTGGCAGCTGGGACCAACGGCTTAACGTGCTTTCCGAAGCACGGAGGAGTCTCAGTATGTTGACTTGATTAACTTCTGCAAGCATAGCCTTAACCTGATGGATCGACCCGTGCGGCTGTTATTACTTTAGCCACGTGCTCCTCAAACGATTTCCACAAAAATACTCGTATATCACAAAAATCAATGAAGCACATTTCGAATTAGTAGCCATTTTCAGTATACCGAGGTTAAATAGCGATAAACTTGACAAATTATACAA
Source organism: Polia nebulosa (assembly GCA_951329385.1). NCBI lineage: Eukaryota > Metazoa > Arthropoda > Insecta > Lepidoptera > Noctuidae > Polia > Polia nebulosa. The sequence continues at coordinate 28,630,688 of OX589607.1, read as the reverse complement.
TTTCCATATTGAAACGGTAACAGGGTTCCTTATAATGGGGTTCCGTACTGGATATAAATCACTGGACCCAGAGAGCGAGCCAATCGCTAAGAGGTTCCGTGTTGGACTGAAAGATTAATTGATACGAATTAATTATTATCATTTGAGGTCTTGTTAATACAAGACAAGAATATTTTGTTCGGATTTTTTTAACTATGGTGCTTGTGGTTACATAATAACAGCCGTAAGGGCCAATCTTTGACGTAAAGACGACGGCATTCGCAAACACTCAAAAATTATTAGTTTTCTAAAAAAAATTAACTAAATCTTTTTAGTTTTAAGCTGCAGAAAAAATAATCTCTTATGATTTTAAATTGAACATCACGTCTAAACGACTAGTTTTATTTCTTTGAAAAAAATATCTGTTCCTCTAGACAATTTTTTTCTTAATTTCAATGTCGCTCGTTTGATACACGAGGGCAATTGTGATAGCAGATTCTTGGTTCCAAAATGACCTCGTCTTCGGCTCGGACGTGTATTCCACCTCAGCTGCAATTAAAAACTTTGCACTTTTTTTAGGGTTCCGTACCCAAAGGGTCCAAACGGAGCCCCAATGTTGTCACACACGTGTCTGTGTATCCGTCCGTCCATCGTCTGTCACAAAATTTTGTTAGGAAGAATTGTTTAACTTCCCATTGATCTATGAAGTTGAAATATGGTGATAATGTTTATTATAACATATACTTTACCAACAAATACCGATATTTGGCACGGAACCCTTAATGTGCGGAATCCGATACGCATTTGGCTAGTTTTTATTAAGACTCGAATGCTTATTTGTTATTAATTATACCGACGTCCCTTGGCTAACAATACTGGAAAAAAATTCAAAAGTTGGCCTTTTATGTTTTTTACCTTTTTTTACTGGGTATAAAAATAATAATTCTATTAAGTACGTAAGTTATTTTTTTAATAGGTAAATTTATTTTCAACAGACTATTTCCGTGACATCAGCAAACATTTAGTCGACTCTTCACGTGACCAGAGGGCTGGCCTTTTTTTCGGCCAACGAATCAGCATTGCCATTCAACGTGGCAATGCTGCCAGCGTTCTGGGCACTTTTCCCATTGACAGCGATGTGGACGAATTTTTTGATGCCCAATGAGCTTTACTCCTACCGGATCTTTTATGCCTCTTGTACATATTGTGACGACCTTATGTTGGCAACCTTATGGTGAAGACTGGCACGTTAGAAGTTTGGAACTTTCTAGAAACTCTTTGAACGCCAATTGAGAATTTATAATAAAAGAAGATTTTAGTTTATAGGTAGACTTCTCCTAGCCCGCTCGAAGAGGGCACTTGTAAATAATTTGATTATTCAATATAACGTATTAGTATTTCAGTTCTCTTTCTTTTATAACACATCACACATAAACAGTCACTCTTATTCACCACACTCTCGCACCGCGAGCGAGTAAAACAAACCCCCAGGAACCTAAAAGGAATCTCCAGGGACCTAGCACTAGGAGAAGCTGCTCCAGGTCCCTACAATATTTTATTTATTAAGTTATTTATTAGTTTAGTATAATATGTATTGTAGTACGTAAGTTAAGTTAGATTATCACAAAATATTGTTCAATTTTTGCTCTAGCAAACCGATTAAAAATGACAAAAACATAACGCATATAATTTCAGGAGTGGGGACTTGTTACGTCACTAAACGGTACGAAGTGTATCAAGGTGTGTATCGCGTGTGTGTTGTTAATGTTACACATCATCATTTTTGATTTACGTGACAAATGATAAAAATTTTTTGATAATCACTGACAGACTGATTAGATTTTTTTTATAAAGTACCCTATTAAACAGTCAGCAAGGAAACCACAGGGCTGTCTGCCCATGGTGCACAATTTAAAATCTTCACTAAAATAAAAAAATAAACAAAGGTTTTTTCTGCACCATGGACGGTCATGCTCGCGCATATATTATGGTGCTTCACGATCATTGTTGATGATTTTAACTAGATCCCATTTTTAGGGTTTCGTACCCAAATGGTCCAAACGGAGCCCTATTGCTGTCACTCACGTGGCCGTCTGTCCGTCGTCTGTTACAAAATTTAGTTCCTAAGTATTTTTTAACTTCAGATTCACTTAATGAATTTGTAATTTGGTCATAATGTTTTTTACTACTTACGTATATTTTACTAACAAATACCAATATATTGATAAACCTTTGATAATTCCCTCATTTGGTACGGAACCCTAAATGTTTAAAGTCGGACACGCACTTGGCCGGTTTTTGTTGATTGTGCTTTTACATGCAAACACTGAAAGGCTTACGTACCTAAAATATTGCATATTTGTAATATTTTATACAAGACTAGTAACCCGCCCCGGCTTCAAACGGGTACAAATTATAAATACAAAACTTCCTCGTTTATCACTCTAACTATTAGTGATAAACACATTAAAATCCGTTGCGCATTTTAGAAGGAGATAACGCAGAAACAGACAGACGCGGACAGTGACTTTGATTAATAGCATGTGCTTTATTTGCTTTATATAATATTATGTAACTTTTAATGTGTTCTAATCAGTATAAATGTGTCGTTCTGTTTAAATAAATACCTGCATAAATACACTTGCATCACTATATAGGCTGTAAGGAACAAGTTACCGCAAATTTCGCGAAAAGATTACACCTTTTTTTTTCTAATGCCATTAACAAAATTGTGATAGTCATTAATCTCGGTAATGATCGGTTATAGAAATTATGATTTTTGAGCGCGCAATGTATCGTAAATAATGTGATCTCAAATTGAAAAATTTAAATGCCCGGTTTCCTCACGATGTTTTCCTTCACCGTTTTGAGAGTGGTAAAACCGTTTTGAGCACCGATTTTAGGTGATGAAATAATTTACACAAAGTAAAGCGCCTGCCCGGGTTTGAACTCACGACCTATAACTTGTAAGTCACGGCAGATACCACTGGGCCACCACTGCTCTACTCGGTATCATACATAGTGTATCCTAATTTACCTCATTTGATAAAAATTTAGATGACAAGACTAGTTGGTTGCTGGCTGTGTTGAACGCAAGACTGTCACACTTGATGTTCTTTCTCCTTAATTAGCTTATGACAAGTTATATGAGTTAGCAACAGACGAACAGGCAGACATAAGAACACATGAGTGATTCTATAAGGGTTCCGTTTTTTATTCGGACTTTCGGAACCCTAAAAATGGGCCGTTCCGGTTGGATACGTTAGTAGCCGGGGGAAAAGGTTAATCCTACTAATAATTTATTATAAATGCGAAAGTTTTAATAAATGGATAGATGGATGAATGGAAAAAATGTTTGTTACTCAATCAAGCCAGAACGGGTGAACGGATCTCGATGAAATTTGGCACAGAGACAGATTACAGTCTGGAATAGCTGAATCCACTCCATGTAAAATACTGGTATTCAGATGCATCCGGTTAGACTGGAAGCCGAGTCCAAGATAGTTGGGAAAAGGCTAGGCAGACAGACAGGGAGTATAATTATTCCCTTGAGATTATTTTTGACTTCTACGCGGGTGAAACCGCTGGCAGAGTTAGTACCTAACATATTTCTGTATCAATCACAAGTATTTACCGAGATACACACCAAACAATTGTACAAAAACAAAGAGAGGTAATTAACCGACGTTTCTTTGTTACGGCTTTAAGAAAATATTCCTTTCTCTATACTCTAGCAAGTGGTTTCATTTTTTCATTGCCTTTTGTCCTTATTTTTAATTCATTTGCTCAATGGTTCGCTTTCAAGATAAATAGGCAACTTTTGAATAAAGAGAATTGTTTTGTTTAAGGTTTTTCTCCCGAGAATAATGTTTTTGGAAGAAATTGATGTTTGTATTGGAAGGAAACCTTACGTAGATATTTGAATTATAAATCTAAGCAAGAATAACTAAAGGAATAACATTATTCCATGGAAACTTCTCTTTTCTGGCTTTAACTCAAAGTAGGTAACAAAAATCTATTTCAAAATTCTTATTGTTCTCGAATAAAATTATTTTGGCTTCTGTCAAAAAATATCTGTTGATAAAATAATATTTTAAAAGTCTTTCAATGCCTCGTTCTAGTAAGCAAGTACGTCACCTATTGTTGAAAGAAAGAAAGAAAAAAGAATTAAAACGGTTCATTTCAGCAATGTTGACGGATCCTGTCTGACGCTGGTCTTCCAATGAAGCTTGAGTGACGAGTGAAGGAGCTAATGTTGTCAAACAAAATATATTATAGTAGCACATCGCCCGCGACTTCACCCGCGTAAATTTCAAAAATGTATAGCCTATGACACTCACAAATAACGTGGCTTTCTATTGGTAAAAGAATTTTTAAAATCGGTTCACAAAATCCAGATGGATAGATAGGTAATCTGTGGATCTACTGAACCGATTTTGAAAAGTCTACAACCTCACAAACTCACAAACTTTACATCTTTATAATATTACTACCTATAGGTTCTCTATACAAATATAAATACTTCAAATATAATAAATAACCGTGTAGCTTTACAAGTTCAAAACTTTTTGAGCCTATTAAAACAGAAACTTTATATTTTTACTGGAAAGAAACTTTGTATTTCTACTGGCAACTTGGCGTCAAGCCAGGATCCTGTTCTCGTGTCAGATCTTCTAAAAGACTTGACCATCTACCGCTTAAACAGCATCTACCCAAAATAATTACGTTACTCCAAAACAAGCAGCTTAAAAATTATCGTCACAGCCCAGCACACCAAAAAGTACAAAAGGTCTGCCAAAATGTTAACTTTGAACAAAAAATTCGACTACCCTCGCCAAGTTAATTATGTTAGTGGTGTAACTTACAGAACACTTTTAATATATACTGTTATAAACGCTGGAACGCTTAGACGATGCAAAGCAATGCATATTAAACGCACACTCGGTTAGGGTTTGGACACAACGTCCATAGTACCTGAATTTATTAATTGGTCTTTTTTTATTTATTGTGTACCTCCAACAAAAGATGTTAATTAGTGTATACGAATTATGTTTAAATAAGTGCATTAACCCTCTCATAGAGAGGAGGCCTGTGCCTCAGCAGTGGGGACATTAAAAAGGTTGATGATGATGATGATGATGAAGTGCATTCCTTCTATTACAGAAGGCCACGGTATGCTTTTGAGTGTGAAATAAATTAAAACTAGAACAAAAATATAAATAAATTAATATAAAACACAAAGTAAGATTTGAAAGAAACTTTAATTAAAGACAAAATAATATAAAGTAATAATATAAATAAACAATTGAAATTATTATAACATAACCAATAAATTACATAGGGTGTAAAAAGACAGTTTCCGAAGCTGAAAGCCACATATTCTAACCATTATTTGGATAATTTTTTTCCACTAGACCATACCTGGGAATCCACTGGTTCTGGAGATATTATTGAAGGTGGAAGTCGCAATTTTTTTCTACCTTTTTTATGAAACTCAATTCAAAGTGTTATTACTAAACTTTTTTCCAAACAAACATTACCAGAATTTTCGATATTTTTATTCAAATTTCGAAATTACCCATTTGCAGTTATAAAAATGCAATGAATATCAAACGTATCCGACAAGTACCTACGTGGCTTAGAGAGAAAGGGCGGGGTTTAATTCCACATGCCTGGGTTCGCGTTACGTTGCGCACAATAAAAAACTGTTTTTTTTTTCATACCCAAAAAGTTTCCCAGCAATAATTTTTGCGCAAAACTACTTTGTTAGACGTACAGTATGCATAGTTAATGGCTTTGTAATGTGTCTTTTTAAAAACATGATTAAATCGAATTAGAAAACGTTTCTTAACGATACTTTTTATTTTGTCTTTTTAAAAAAGTCACACAACACACATACACGACAACTCAAAAGAAAATAATTATATTTTCTTTTGAGTATTTCCCAATCGACGCCACTGTATGTGTTACGGCCTATTTCATCTAAATGTATAGTTTCAAATCATCGGTTTTGGTAAAGATAGTCGGAGAGCTAGTTGATACATCGTGGATACATTCCACCAGTCATTTTGATTTATGGAGACCAAAATTCAAAATGGTAGTAAAGACTTTTTAGGGTTCCGTACCCAAATGGTAAAACGGGACCCTATTACTAAGACTCCGCTGTCCGTCCGTCTGTCTGTTTGTCTGTCTGTCCGGCTGTCAACAGGCTGTATCTCATGAACCGTAATAGTTAGACGGTTGAAATTTTCACAGATGATGTATTTCTGTTGCCGCTGTAACAACAAATACTAAAAAACAGAATTAAATAATATTTGTGTTGGGCTCTCATACAACAGACATGATTTTTTTGCCGTTTTTATAGATAATGATACGGAACCCTTCGTGCGCAGTCCGACTCGCACTTGGCTGTTTTTTTTTTGAGGGAGTGAAATTATCAGATGAATTCTTCTGCTCTAGGTGGATAAATATCAAACGCCAATATGTCCACCACGGACAAAAAAATACTTTTTTACGTCAACGTTTTTAGAAAAAAAAAACAAATATTTCAATGTTTTACAAATTCTAATATGTCCACTTATTTACTACAAAAACATTGGACAAAAATTCCGTTTCTTTTCAAAATCTAGTAAGTCCCCAAAGACATTCATAACAAAATCCAATACGTCCAAACGGCCCAATCAAATCAAGCGACTGGTTAAGATGGCGGTCATTAGTGTTTTGGTTACAGATTGTTTTTGATACGGCTCCGCAATTAATATTCATTTCAAATAGTTAAATAGTGTTAGAATGGACTCGCAAGTGAAAAATGTTGAACCTGATAAAGCTAGGAAAAGGTCAAATATAAAATCGCAGCAGAAGAAAGCAGAAAAAAAACGGAAATTGTAAGTTTGACTTTCTTTACCTAGGCTGAGCTTGCTCTAGTATGTATAGGGTTGCCACCGCATTCACTACGATTTCTCACGTAATTCGAATTCCGGGATTTTTTTATAGAATTCTAAGATTCTATACTTAAAATATACTTTTCTATTCCAATTAAAATAAATTAGATTAATAGTTTTATTTTTGTCAGTCTAGTTGTAAATACCTACAGAAAATATCGAAAGCTAATAAATCGAAGACGATAAAGGTTATGAAGCTTGTTAAGTTTTTTATGGATTAGTATGGATTTAGTAGAGGCAATGACACTTGAATGGTTTTTTTTTCAGATATTCAGCACCGGGTTTACCCAAAAAGCCTACATGTAAACATAACTCAAAGACTATGAAATGTTTGTCACTTTCAAGTAAGGATCTCTTTTACTTTCATCAAAGAATTTATGAAAATGACTCAAAAATTGAACAAGACAATTTTATACTTAAATACATTGCTGTCACAAAAGTGAAACGTTATCGGCCAAGAAAAGGGATTAAAAATCCTAGAAGTTTTGTTGTAAAGTTTCATATACCACATTGTAAAACTAAGGAATTTGTCCCTGTTTGTAAAAAAACTTTCTTGCTGGCTTCCCGATTAAAGTCATCCAGAGTTGAAGGAGTAGCGAAAAGACATTACGAAACTGGTGGTTTAGCTAAGGAAAGAAGAGGAGGCAACAGAAAGCAATTTGCGTTTGCCTCAAGGGCAGAAGCCGTAGAAAAATTTATTAAAAGTTTCACACCTTTAGAAAGCCATTATTGTAGACAACAGATTAAAGTGCGGCAATATCTTCACCCAGATTTAAACATTAAAAAAATGTATAAAATGTACGATGATCAGTCTTTGCCAGGATTTAGTGTTAAGGAAGGCTTTTTCAGAAAAATATTTAACACGAGATTCAATATAGGATTTGGTAGTCCGAGGACAGATGTATGTTCTGTCTGTCTCCAACTGATAGAAAAAATTAAAGTTGAGTCGTCACCAGCGAAGAAACAGGAACTTATGACACAACACAGAATACACAAATTGCGTGCTAAACAATTTTATAAAATGTTACAAGAGGAAGTCCCTGGTCTTCTAATAATTTCGTTTGATTGTGAAAAAAATCTTCCACTCCCAAAAATACCGGACCAATCAACATACTACTCAAGGCAATTGTATTTATACAATTTTACCGTTGTTATTGGCACTTCACATGCATCCATGACGTCCAATAATATCCATGCTTATGTTTGGACTGAAGATGAAGCGGCTAAAGGTTCCAATGAGATCTGTTCCGCTTTGTATCACTGTATGAATACAATAGATATGACTGGAGTGAACAAAATAAGATTGATTTCAGACGGCTGTGGCGGCCAAAACAAAAATTCTATAATTATATGTATGGTGATGAAATGGCTTCTAGAAACGACCGCTAATATCAAACAAATTGAAATGGTATTTCCCGTGACTGGACACTCTTTCTTGCCCGCCGACAGGGTTTTCGCATTAAATGAAAAACTTATAAAGAAAAGGGAGAACATTATTAAGCCAAGTGATTATGAAAACATTATTAGAGAACATGCAAATATTCACAGATTGGCGACGGAAATACCTGTCTTCGACTGGAAAGACAAAACCAAAGAATTTCTTAAAGAAACTCAAAGTTGGCATTTTCAAATCAGCAAATGCAAAAGAATTTTATTCAACAAAATAAATCGTAATTCAGTTCATGTTCGCGGTGAAGTTTCCTATCGAAATGACATTTGCAACAATAAATCGGTGACAAAACGCGGAAAGAGATTAAGTGAGCTAAGTTTTATTCTAATACCAGCTGGAGTTACCGTCAAAGCAGCAAAATTGATTGATGTCAACAATCTTTTAACAAAACACTATGGAGACGAATGGCAGGATCTTGAAGATCTATCTTATTATAAAAATATTCTTACCACGAGCGACAATAGTGCAATAAATAATGATTCCGAAATTGAAAGTGTAATAGATCCCGGAGATATAGAAAACGAGGAAATTACTGACTTTGTTTAACTAATAATAATTTACTAATTGACTACTGTTAAGTCTGATTTATGAAAAACCGACTGATTTATGATTAAAATTTATGACTGATTAAAATTTTCGTAATACATTTTTTTATAATCTGATATTCAGAGTAATTTTTCACACCATAGTAGGCAACACCTGGTGCCACCCCTAGGTTCTAGCGCAAAGATGGCGTCATTCTATAATATTTCTGATCAAATTCAAATATGTCCTACAATGCTTTTTTTTCAAAGTAGTTTACGTCCATTAGTTTAGTTCAAAACCCAATATGTCCAAACCAGTTTTAACGAATGTGGCAAGATTTGATTTGATTCGTTATATTTATATATTTCCGGGAATAGTCATTGTCAAACAAAGGTAAAATAAACCGTAAATTCTAAGAAATAACGTAGTCAGCACCTGCAAATGAAAATACTATAATATCTCCTTTTCACTTACTATGGACATATTGGCGTTTGATATTTATCAACTCTGTATAGTTTCAAATCATCGGTTTTGGTAAAGATAGTCGGAGAGCTAGTTGATACATCGTGGATACATTCCACCAGTCATTTTGATTTATGGAGACCAAAATTCAAAATGGTAGTAAAGACTTTTTAGGGTTCCGTACCCAAATGGTAAAACGGGACCCTATTACTAAGACTCCGCTGTCCGTCCGTCTGTCTATTTGTCTGTCTGTCCGGCTGTCAACAGGCTGTATCTCATGAACCGTAATAGTTAGACGGTTGAAATTTTCACAGATGATGTATTTCTGTTGCCGCTGTAACAACAAATACTAAAAAACAGAATTAAATAATATTTGTGTTGGGCTCTCATACAACAGACATGATTTTTTTGCCGTTTTTATAGATAATGATACGGAACCCTTCGTGCGCAGTCCGACTCGCACTTGGCTGTTTTTTTTTGAGGGAGTGAAATTATCAGATGAATTCTTCTGCTCTAGGTGGAGCTGGTCGTGTCAGACTCTTACTGACTAGAACTCACAAGTATTGCTTCAGTTGCCCTTACGTTCAAGGACCGCGGTGACTCTTTCAAACACTCCCGGGGCCCTCACAGACACTCTTACGACCCTGGTAGCCCACGCCCCTTTTTTTTTTTTTTGGTGTGTTTGAACGCATCCAATGATTTCCCCCGCTCTGGGTGGAGCGGGAAGGCGTGTCAGACACTTACTGACTAAAACCCACCCCTGTTCCTTCACTGCCTGAGTGCCCAGGGGTGCGGTAACTCATTTTCAGAATTTATCCGCTACCCCTAGGCATGCAGGCACCGGCCACGATGGGCCCCGTCAGTGGTGGCTGACACTAATCTCTTTGAGGCGCGCGTGGAACACTACGCGCCGTTGACTCAGCCCGCTACCCTGGCAAATGGTAGTAAAGACTAAGGCGTTATCCTCAGCCACAGTGTCACAGTTAGAAAAAAGAAGCGTTTTACTCAATGTTCAAACGTAATTGAAATATTTTCCTACTTCTAAAACTCCATTTTTTATTGTACCTAATTTAACTTACCTGTCCTGTATTATTGTGGTCGTACCCTTACACGTGGCTTGAACGAAGAACAAAATGAATCTGCTAATGCAAACCACAAGGGGGCCAATTATGCAGCTTACCCCCTTGCACAAGCCAGATAACGTTTTTATATTTAAATACCTTGGCTTTATTGTTTCTGCCTTAAATAAACACGGGTTTTTGATATTTTTTATCTTCCCACAAAGCGCTATATAGGCCTTTCTTCTGACTGAGTTCTATTAATAGCTATTTTATATGTTTTATAAGCAAGTCTTGCGAATTTATTTTGTTTAAAGATCGCACAGACGTGACGACAAGTTTTTAGGAGTAGAATTCCCTGCCGGAGTCAGTCTTACCTGATAGCTACTACCTGGGGATCTTTAAGTCAAGAGTGAATAGGTTGCTTTCAGGCAAGCGTGCTCCATCGTTGACCACATCATACGATCAGGCGAGCTAGTAGTCAAGCAAGCCTATCAATGATAAAAAAGAGTGACACTCCGGGAGTGCCGACCGAAATTAAAACTTAAACAAAAATGCCCAACGCGCCTAAAGAAGTTTTCAATTCAAACCGCTTCGCGATCCGCGTAGTGGGGTCCGTGTTGGTGTTGGCATGGGTGTTTGTGTCGGTGTCGGTGTCGGTGTCGCTGTCGGTGTCGGTGGCGAGTTCAATTGGTTTTTCCATCTCAAAAATGCCAAACACGCCTAAAGATTTGACTTTCTTAAAACTGGCCAAGTGCGAGTTGGATTCACGCACAAGTTCCGAACATATCATATTTTATTTCAGTTTTTTTTATTTCTTTTTTATGTGTTGTTTCTTTCTTAATTCTAGAGTTTAAACAAGCTCAAATAAAATAAATAAAATATATCAAAAAATAAATAAAAAATCATGTCAAAACAGAGTTACAAACCTCTGTTTACCCAAGCTAAGATAAGATTTGATTTGCGTTATTCGATTAGGGCTCTCGAAATTTATTCTAGATTAAGACAATAGGTACAAAGTTTAATTTCAAATTATGAATACTATTTTTAAGAAAAAAAAAAAAAATTAACGCACATTTAGGGTTCCTTACCAAATATTGGTATTAGTTGACAAAATACGTAATAATAAACATTGAAAAAAAAATATAATATTTTAAAAAAATATTCGGAACTAAATTTTGTGACAGACGACGGACAGATAGACAGATGGACCGATGGCCAGACGCCGTTTAGACCCTCGGGTACGGAACCCTCACAAACACAAAGAAAAATTCCAGTTACCTACATCGAAATGTACTCTAAGAATAGAGTATTCTAATAAACGAACCCATCCCTCCGTAACTCACTCACTAATCATCGCCTTCTAACACCGGTCTCACCTAATCACTGGATTCTCACAGGGTCCTCTGAATGTCCAGGATTAAATTAAGACCCTCTAAATTCTAATCAGGCTCCAGTTTGTCCAGGTTTTGTTTTGTAAACACGATTGCCATGTTAACTAGTTTTCTATCGATTATTCTGTCTTTGAGATAGTCCTAATTCAATTAACACAGTTGTTTTGTAATTACTGTAGAGTATCTTCAAAATCACGACGTTATCTTGTAGGTTAGTTCAAGCCTGGTATCCTCTACTAGTCGTCATCTCTGTAGTCACCCTCTTTTTACCCATATCCTCTTTTACACAGTCTAACCATCGTTTCTTTGGCCTTCCTCTACTCTTATAGCCATCCACATCCATACACAAGACTTTCCTCACGACATTTTCTTCATTCCTCCGCATCACATGCCTATGCCACGACAGCCGATTTCCGGCAGCGGTGCCACTTTCAGACTTGCTCTTATATACTTATTCTTAATTCTATCCATGCGCGTAACACCACACATCGCTTTTAGCATTCTCATCTCAGCTGCATGCGATTGCTTTTCATCCATCCCTTTTGTGGCCCAACATTCTGAACCATACAAGACAGCAGGTCTGACCATTGTTTTATAAATCTTCCCCTTAGGTTTAAGGGGAATGCCGGAGTCGCAAGTAGTCCCGGTGACCTGCCGCCATTTCATCCATCCAGTGTTAATTCTCTGCTTAACAGTCCGATCTATTTCGCCATCGCTTTGCACGAGTGAACTGAGATACCGAAACATTTGGTGTAAAATATTTAATTACCATCATTGCTCTAAAAACGGTGAAGGAAAACATTGTGAGGAAACCGGCATATCTTAAGACTAAAAAAATCGAATACATGTGACATCCACCAACCCGCACTGGTCCTGCATGGTAAATTACGGCCCATTCCCTCTCACAGAGAGGAGACCTTTGTCCCAGCAGTGGGAATATTAAAAGGCTAACTATATTGTAGCCATGTAACGGTAGACATATTTCCGTTATACGAGGTAGATACGAAAAAAGAATAACTAGAAACCTGAAAACGGGTCAATTGCAGAATCAGTCGAAGTTGGGCCCACCTTATTAAATTTAAATATAATATAATATAATAATATAATATTCCACAACTATCACACAACGCCAACTAGTCCCAAGCTAAGCAGAGCTTGTGTTATGGGTACTAGATAACTGATAAACATACTTATATATTTCTCAATACATACATATTATAGATAAATTACACCCAGACACAGAACAAATGACCGTGCTCATTACACAAACATTTGTCCTGGGTGGGAATCGAACCCACGACCTCCGGCATAGCAGTCAGGGTCACTAACCACTAGACCAACAGGCCAGAGAAAAAAAAAAAAAATTAATTAAATAATTTATTGGACTAAAATGTTATGAAAACCTAAATACTTACAAACAACACAGAGAACAAAGACAATAATATTAACTGTATATATAAAATTCAAAGTCGTGACTGACTGACTGATATATCAACGCACAGACTAAACTCACACAGACTGGTCCTAGAGACATGAAAATTGGAGGGTGTGTTCTTCGTGAAGATTAGGTATGCACTAAGAAAGAGGTTTTCGAAATTCAGCCCTAACGCGGATAATTTCGAAACAGAGTTACCGCGCCCCTGGGCACTCAGGCAAGTGAAGGAACAGGGATGGGTTTTAGTCAGTAGAAGTCTGACACGCCCTCCCGCTCCACCCAGAGCGGGAGAAGTCATTGGATGATTTCAACCCCCCCCCCCCCCCAAAAAAAGGGGTTGAAAGTTTAAAACGGAGGAATACTAATTCCACAGCAGCAGCATAATGTAACAACAGTCAATGTCAGAAGTATTTTTATTGTACTCTGGTATTCAAGGAAAGATTTGACTTGTGTTATGGGTACCAGGATCCTCATGACGATGTTTATCAGCAGAATGAATGATGCCTTAAGATTAAGAAAAATTAGAAAGAAGAAAATGATCAATAATTCAGTTGGAATATGTCCACTGCTGGACATAGGACTCCCTAAAACGGTGCCACATAGCCTCGTGTAACAGCAAACCTATTGCAACAAATTAAACTATAACCATTTAATACCTGATACCGATTTAAGTACCAATTAAATGCAACATAAAAGGCTTTTTTTTTTTTTGTTGGGTGGGAAATCATCCTATGACTTCTCCCGCTCTGGGCGGAGCGGGAGGGCGTGTCAGACTCTTACTGACTAAAACCCACCCCTGTTCCTTCCTGCCTTTGAGTGCCCAGGGGCGAGGTAACTCTGTTTCGAATTTATCCTTAACCCCCGGGCAAACATAAAAGGCTAAGAGAATTTTTCTATTAGCTTTTAACGAGATAGCTCTAGCAATCAGATTGTATCATTAATACTTAAACAATTTCATAGTCCTACTAATAGGAAATAAATCTTGTGTAGTTATATTCAGCACTTCTTTTTATTTTACTACCAAAATATAGTCTGTTCTGTAAAAACTATTAGATAATCTCTCTTACTAGCTCATCCAATGATCAACTTGATATTTTCTACTGGTTTGCTGCAGATATTTTTTTCATAGGAACCGTGCTTTTTGTGGAATCAAGACTATGAAACTTAGTGATGGTTCAGTTTTATTAAAATTTAGAATTTTCCAAATCGGATCTTCATCTTTTCATGTCCTGGTATAATTACATAGTTATTCTGCTTGGGCCCAGTCAGTGGCCACGTTATAGCGTCGTCTGAGACCTTGTTCAGATCATCGAGGGTGCTGGTGAAAGCACATTCAGGACACTCCAGTAGATGAGCACCGCACTCGCACTGTGTATTGATGGATCGATGGTCCCCCACTTCGCCAAATTGTATTTGTAGCAGCCTCCTTAGCGGATCAGTACTTCTAAAGATTGCCTCCCAAAAAGTCAAAAGTTTTGGTGCAGCTTATCAGGACTTAGTTTATTTATCCGCCGCATTGGAACGCCATATAGCAATGAGGTACAGTAACATAGCTTAAATTACTTCCAAATCAGCTGCTTTCCATGACCCCTTACGTGGTGGAGTGGTCGACATCGAATGGACGGTGGTAGGTCACGCACACTCGCATATGCAGCATCAAGCCTCCATGGTTCCACATTTCATATCAAACACATTCTTTGAGAAAATTTTGAAATAGATGGGTTACTGTTATACAGAGTGTAAAAAGACAGTTTCCGAAGCCGAAAGCCACACATTCTACCTATTATTTGGATATTTTTTTTTCCACTAGACCATACCTGGGAATCCACTGGTTCTGTAGATATTGAAGGTCAAAGTCGAAATTTTTTTTTTTACTTTTTTAAGAAAAGGAATTCAAAGTGTTATACTAAACTTTATTCCAAACAAACATTACCTGAATTTTAGATTTATTTTTTCGAAATTTCGAAATGCAAACGCATTTGCAATTACAAAAACGCAATGAATATCAAACGTATCCGACAAGTACCTACGTGGCTTAGAGCGAAGAGGCGGGTTTTGTCTCCACTTGCCAGGGTTCGCGTTACATTGTGCGCAATAAAAAATAGTTTTTTTTAGTACCTACAAATAAAAGTCGTTTCCCAGCAATATTTTTTGCGCAAAACTACTTTGTTAGATGTGTAGTATGCGTAGTTGACGGCTATGTGATGTGTCTTTTTACACCCTGTATACAAAACTAGCTTCTGCCAGCGGCTTCGCCCGCGTGGAATTAGTACTACCCCTGTAATAAACTTTCATCTCCTTTTTTGAAATTTCTTAAAAACCCTTTTTTTGTGGATACCTACTCTTCTCAAAGAATAAACCCTCCAAATTTCATGTCTCTTGGACCAGCGTTTTAGGTCGGTCAGGACTTTGAATTTTATGGATACAGATAAAAAAAAAATAACCCTGCAGTTGGTGGCATGAAATCTTTAATTGAATAACTGCCACCAACTGCATCAGACTGCTTGAAAAGTGACTTGTATGGAAATTTTTCTGTTGTTTTTGCTGTTGGGATTTTTAAAAATTTGGTTATGGCGATGTTTTGCCAATTTTTTTTTTCTCAGAATTGAGACAGACATATATACCTACATGCTTATACAGGGTGTAAAAAGAGACATCACAAAGCCGCCAACTACGTATACTGTACCTACATCTATCAAAGTGGCTTTGCCCAAAAATTATTGCTGGGAAACGACTTTCATTTTTAAGTACGAAAAAAATGCTATTTTAAATTGCGCGCAATGTAACGCGAACCCAGGCAAGTGGAGTAAAGCCCCGCACCTTCGCTCAAAGCCGCGTAGGTACTTGTCGGATACGTTTGATTTTCATTGCGTTTTTGTAACATCAAATCCGTAATTTGTTAAGAAAAATAAAAAAATAAAGTAATGTTGGTTTGGAAAAAAGTTTTAACAGTTGAAATTAATTTTCATAAAAGAAATTAAAACAAAATTGCGACTTTGGCCTTCATTATCTCCAGAACCAGTGGATTCCCAGGTATGGTCTAGTGGAAAAAAATATCCAAATAATGGGTATATTACTTTCGGCTTCGAAAACTGTCAAATCTGTCTGTCTGTGAAATATTACGCTCCTTCTGAGGCAGTCGGGTATAAAATCTATAAGCAACTAACCTATCTATTCACTTTTTTTTTTTGAGGGTGGGAAATCATCCAGTAAAGAGGTCATTGGATAATTTCTGATGCTCTGGGTGGAGCGGGAGGGCATATCAGATTTTACTGACTAAAACCCACCCCTGTTCTTTTCGTTGCCTGAGTGCCCAGGAGCGCGGTAACTCTGTTTCGAATTTATCCGCGACCCCAAGGCAACATACATACATACGAGTCGAATACAGAACCTCCTTTTTTGAAGTCGGTAAAAAATAAAATCCCTGCCTTCCTATCTATTCACCTACCAAGTACCAACATATACGGATAATCTCGAATGTGCCATCCGATCTTGAAGCAACACAGAATTCAATTAATCCTGCTTCATCGGAAGTTTCATTGATGCAGGTAACTCCCTTAGCACAACTTAGTTAACCTAGAACTATCTAAGTCTAAGTCAATAACGGATCAGTGATGCAAACGGGGTGTTCTGTCCTGTAAAAGAGATTATAGCAGAGATGTTCACGTGTTTTAATAACTCTGATGCTCAGTGGGTCTCTGTCTGTCAAATGTCGTGCAAGCGTTTATAAAGCCCAATTTCGTGCAAAACGGCGACATAACCTATTTAAAAATCTATGAAAGAAACTTACATAATTGTCGAATTATCGCATTTTACCTGTCTGTTTATTAAAATATGGCAGTTGGACCGTATTTTGCAGTTAAACCACTGCCTTTTATAAAACAGAGTTCAATATCGAACAACTCCGTAAATTAAAAACCCCAAACAAAGGCTTAAAAATATCATTTACGGCTAAGACTTCAGTTATCGGACACACGAGGTATCGTCGCGTGCTAAATATTTTGGACTCTTGGCGCCACGCTGTAATGAAACCTCGCTTAAAGTGGGCCTTTGTCGCACTAACTATAGGACTTGTGTGGACTGCTATGCTATGGAGCGACGGACGTACTAACTTTCGCATTAGTTATGCTGTGGATCAATTGGGATGGGACAGTTTTAAGTTTTGGCTCACGAAGGTATATTCCTCTTTGTGTAAATATAAAACTGCTCAATAAGCATCGAAACAATTTGACATGTGCCGGATATGAAAAACTGCAGAAAATTTTATAAAAACGTAGCTTGTTAATTAAACCTTAAAAAATACCATTTACGGCTATAGGCTCCAGTTTTCGGATACACAAGGTATTGTCGCGTACTCAATGCCTTTGACTCTTAGTGCCGCGCTGTATTGACACCTCGCGTAAAGTGGACCTTTGTCACACTATAGATAGGACTTTTGTAGACTAGACGTGTGGCCATGCCATTTAAAAAATCGGTAATCAGCAGAGCTTCTGTTAGTGCTAACCGACAGATTTGTTGCTGGGGAGTTTGTTGCGCCACTTCCAGCTAAAACACTAAGAAAAGGTAACGGGCGGGCGTTTTTACGGCACTGTCATTATGTAGAGCTTTGTCGTTCAAAAAGTGCTGGTTCTCAGCCTAGCTTGAATTTATGACTTTTGATTTTCAATTTCTGCTGCGATGTAACTGCCAATAGTTCACAGGATGTCCTAAGTTTTGCATTACCATGTGAATAAGTTTAGTCTATTAGAACTACTTTATTTTTTACTACCTTTTTGTCACTCTAGGTATATTATTATTTATGTATTTCCCTTTATGTTAAACGTGGTAAATAAGGGTTCTTTTCACCAGACATTTTGCGATGTAACTAAGTGGTTGGCGAGGTAAAAAAACACCTAAACATAATAATATGCCCATTTTCCCTGTAATTTCTAAACAATATCTAAATTAATCGAAATGTTACAAAATTTACAGTACGATAAACACAATTGCAGTGGAAATATAATGTGCAAACATCATTAGTTACTATACTGGAACCGCGACTCGCGAGTTAAGTACTGGTATTGTCTGAAATAAGCTTAACTTATAAATAGGGTTGTCAAACGCATTATGTGCTTTGCGTTTTCTGTGTATAAATATTTAATATGCAGTAGGTATTATTTGATTTTACAAGTTTTTTGTGTACCTGAGTTTTTGGTGTTTACTCTACAAATTAGTTATTTTCTTTTACAATTTTGTACTACATCTAGTATTTGAAGTGCCTCCTTTAAGCAAGAATTGCCTGTGTTAGGGCACTTCACTCTTCCGAAATTTACTCAAACAGAATCAAGACAAGAATGCAAGATTCATCATCTTCCTGCCCTTATCCCATGTTACTTGGCGTCGGTGCAACACATTTTTTTTTCATTCTGTCCTGTCCGCCGTCGCACTATCACTAATTCCCTTTTTTTCATATCACTCCGCACACAATCCATCCATCTTTTCTTTTGCCTCCCTCTCCCTTTCAATCCATCGAAGACAAGCAAGAGTTAGAATGTTTTATTTACATTTTTATTTTATTGCAAACTAGAATAAGGTAGACAAAGTAACTTTCTATACAAAACATTTCCCTCTTTTTGGAGTAGTCGGGTAAAAAGTCTAAAATGTATATAATTGGCATACGCTACTAGAATGTTACCCCATCAGTGATAGAATGTCACTTCGACTAGAGCCTCTTATTACATAAGCTATAGAGGACTGTAAAGTGTGGGGTCCCAGATTCAACATCCAGGTTGGGCAAAAGTTCGCCATGGGATCTGGAGGCCAACGTCCTCGCACTCTTCTGGGAGTGGCGCGAGGAGGCAAAACGCCGGGGCGAAACTCGGCCGCCGCGACACTTCGCAGCTCGGTGGACGGAGCTCCGGCAGGATCTCATGGCGACATGGAGAGAGCGACTGCCGCAACCCAGCGCTGGGCACGCTACCATTGCGGCGGCCTCAAAGAGGAGCACTAACCCCTCTTTGAGGTTTGGCTAGAAAGGCACCACGGCGTCCTCACCTTCCGCCTGACGCAGGTCTTCACCGGACACGGTTGTTGCCGGTTGTGTGTGTGTGTGTGTATGTGTGTATGTGTGTGTGTGTGTGTCAGTGTGTGTATGTGTGGGCGAGGAAACACCCGGGTGTCACCATTGTGCCGATCGCCCAGAGGACACGGTGGAGCATACGGTGGAGGTCTGCCCCGCTTGGGAGGAGATCCGCCGTGTCCTCGTGGAGGCGATAGGCGGCAGCGACCGCTCGCGCCCGGCCCTGGTCCAGGCCATGGTACGGAGCGAGAGGGAATGAGAAGCAGTCTCGTCCTTCTATGAAGCAGTAATGCTCGCGAAGGAGGAGGCGGAACGGGTGAGGGAGACTCAACGGAGTGGCCCTCAGGCCCCCAACCGCAGCCGCCGCGGGAGACGCCCTGGGCGGCGGAGGTCGCAGGACGGTCTCCGGCCATCACGGACTTGGGCCTGCGGACGGCGAGTAAAGGGTAGCTTACCGTCCGATCAGCACCAGGCCCGAGAGTTGACGGCGCGTAGTGTTCTACGCGCCTTAAAGAGATGTCAGCCACCACTGACGGGGCCCATCATGACCGATGCCTGCATGCCAAAGGGTCGCGGATAAATTCCTAACAGAGTTACCGCATCCCTAGGCACTCAGGCAAGGAAGGAACAGGGGTGGATTTTAGTCAGTAAAATTCTGACACGCCCTCCTGCTCCACACAGAGCGGGAGAAGCGACAAAAAAAAAAAAAGTTCGGGCACAAGTGTAAATGGTTTTCACATTAGAAATTTCTCAGTAGCAGCCAGGAGTTCGTAAGTTGGTGGTGTGATAACTCGTGTCTCGGAAAGCACGTTAAGCCGTTGGTTCTGCGCTTGTTCTCTCCCCAGTCGTAACGGATTGCCTTCCTATCGGACTATGAGAGTAAAGGAACAAAAGCGCGTGCGAACACAGGTGCACTGTACCTGTGTTTGCATACACACTTTAGTGCAATAATAATATCTCCTCTATCGAATAAAACACGAAAAGCAAGCCGAAATTCAGATAACAGTAAAATATCATCATTCTCCTGCCCTTATCCCAATTTATTTGGAGTCGGCGCAACATGTCTTTTTTTTCCATACTCTTCTATTAGTCGTCATCTCTGTAGTCACCGCCTTTTTTTCCAGATCCTCCTACAAACAGTCCAAAAAATATATATATTGTAAGCGACACCCCCTCCGAACCACCACGTAACCTGCAACGTCTATAAATAGCGTTGGCCGCCCGCTGACCGTCCATCCATCCCCGTCTCTCGCCAGCACGTGCCGCTGAGCCTGTAAATTCCCTAAATAATGGAAATCTGATCCAGCCTTCCCTTGCTGCCCCCCCAGTGACGCCCTAAGCCGAGGCTCGTACCTTAACGTGGTCACTTAAGTTTAAAATAAGTCCTGGCTGGAGGCTTTAATAAATTAAAGCCTACACAGGCAAACCCGGTTAAGCAGACGACAGCCTCAGAGGCTGCTAATCAAGCAATCTGAAAGTATCGTGAGCTAATTTTATAATTTTGTTATTTTGTTTTTCTAATATGTTGTGATTTTGTTGTAAAATATTTTTCAAATTAAAAGTCGTTAGTTTAATCAATTGTTTTGTTTTTTTTTTATGTCGTTTCCACGCCTGATTATTACAATATATAATAATAATAATTTGCCCTTTGCCATACTGCAACGGCGCTTTATTATCCCTTCAGAGGACAAAATAAAACCTACTCTAACCAGTTTAAAGTAAAGTCTTGCAACTAAAAGACACATAACTCGGGTCCTAGTTTCTTTGTTGCACTGCGCTTACATCGAGTCCTCCTGAGGGACCGATATCGCAGATACTCCAGCCAAAACTCAGTTAAAAAATTCTTCTTAACAACATTTAGTGACAGATGACGGACGGACAGACAGACACGTGAGTGACAACAATAGGGCTCTGTTTAGACCCTTATTTATTTATTTAAACTTCATGCAACTAAAGTTGTAACACCTAAAAATAGAATAAATTTAGTTTCGTGGAATGAAGCGTTGTTTTGCGAGTTGACAGATGACAGATTGTCGTTTGACGTAGCTTTTTCCAAGTTGATCTGGAGCGAGTCTGCCACGTTAAACTTTATTTATTGGATAAGTTCTTAAAAAGCACCTATGATGTCTCGAAAGGTAGCTGGAACCAGAGTTAAGTTCAAATGCATTAAGCATTCGGATGTTGGACGCTGTGAGTATCTTTTTTGGGTTTTTTTTCTGTGCTGATGCTAAGTCTTAAGCGCGTGGCATTCAGGAGTCTCATCAAATCTTTCTATTTGTTGGCAGGGTTCCTACGTTAGATTTATTTTAAGGACAAAACTATATAAAATGGTCGGATCATAGAACGGTTTCGAACACAAGCATCCACGTGTCCAGAAATGCCCAGGTTTAGATGACCACGGCATAGATGCCGTTTGAGGACCTCTGAACTGGACCCATAATCATCGAACGATGTGGTAAAAATGTTTCGACATAAATTGTAAGTTGAACATTTAATTTTCTGAGAACGGAGTACTATATAGTGTGTTGAAGTGTGATAAATAAACGTGATATATGTGAAGACCAAATCTAAGGACTCTTATTTACTGCCTACATACCTCATGTACAAAACCCAAAGATAGGTAACAGGGTCTCAGGACAAAAGTATCTCTGACGCTAGCCGGTGGAAGAAATATTTTCTTTACAAAGTACAAAGGCGGACTTAATGCCTTAGGCATTCTCTACCAGTCAACCAAGGGTGGTGGAGAGATAATATGGCAGGTGCATAAAAAAAAACAAACAAAGCAACACCAAGTAGAAATATTAAAAAAAAAATGTGAACGAAAATATATATATTAATAATAAACATACATATATATTTAATATAATAACTACCAATAAATATGTATATATATATATAAAGTAATAAATAAGGTTTATGACGACTCTACTCCTTGTGTAGAAAATAATTCCGCAACTTCCGCTTAAATGCATACTGACTGGTGGCCATCCTGATATCGAGAGGAAGCGCATTCCACAAAAGGATGGACTGAATATGAAAGGAAGAATGAACAAAATCAGAAGTATGAGCAGGGCAAAGCAGTAGAAGATTATTAGAAGAACGCAGATTCCTGGCGTGTGAAGAACATAGATATTGAAAGTGAGATATAAGATAAGAAGGAGGAGTGGGAGAGACCCTTCGGGTACGGAACCCTAAAAAGGCCTCTATACGGTACTTTACAGATAACAAACTCATTTCAACAGTTCTTGGTGTTCATACGTTTGTGTATATTTTGACCTGGGGCTGAAAACCCAGTGAATTCTGAAAAATTGGCAGTTATGTAGGGTGCGTATTTTAAGGAAACACATTTTATATTCGTTTTATTATGCCTTTGTTTGTCCAAAGCAGCACAAAGGCGTTCCTTCCTTGATAAACACGGACCACAAGACGTACGGCGATGTGCCACCGGTACATGGTGAACATCCCATCCATACGCACAAATCGTTTTCAGAACACATTCATTGTGCGTACAACTAGGGAGTAGAATTCCCTGCCGAAGTCTGTGTTTCCCGATAGCTACAACCTGGGAGTCTTTAAGTCAAGAGTGCATAGGTTACTTCTAGGCAAGCGTGCTCCATCTTCGACTACATCATTGCTTACCATCAGGTGAGATAGTGGTCAAACGCGTGCCTATCAACAATAAAAAAATAAAAAATCCTACCTTTCCACTCTACCTGGTCTACTGCGGTTACGGGCTTATACTCGTACTTTATGAGTGCAGCTCTCTTTTTGGGCCTACCGTATACTCGTATTCTGATAATATATTTAGATCCAGTGAGTGTTGAATGTGTGAGTGTGTTGTGTGTTTTTTGCTTCTTCGATATGCAACATTATGTGACCAGCCTAGTTCCACTTTAAGGCGCAGCAGTGGGTAGCTCGCCGTCCGATCAGCACCAGGCCTGTAAGTCGACGGCGCGTAGTGTTCCACGCGCGCCTCAAAGAGATGTTGACAGCCACCACTGACGGAGCCCATCGTGGCCGGTGCCTGCATGCCTAGGGGTAGCGGATAAATTCTCAACATGAGTTACCGCACCCCTGGGCACTCAGGCAGTGAAGGAACAGGGGTGGGTTTTAGTCAGTAAGAGTCTGACACGGCCTCCCGTTCCACCCAGAGCGGCAAAAGTCATTGGACGATTTCGCACCCCCCGAAAAAAGAAAAAGAAAGGCGCAGTTATATGACTTTCAATAGTTTTTAATTGAACATCACGTCTAAACGACTAGTCTTATTTCTTTAAAAAAAATGTTACTCTAAACAATATTAGTCCTAATTTGATATGTTAACATTTGAAATTATATTTTTATAACATAGTGTAATCAATTTGTAAAGTTATGTCTAACGCAGATACAAAATTGAGAATCATGCAAAAATTATAAAGCATATTTTTATAAAACCTACACCATTTCAAAGACCATTTACATATTTATGTTTTAGTATACGTGTTTTTATATTTATAATACATTGTTTTAATGTATAATAAATTAATAATGCGTCTAATTTCGGACAGCGCTACTCGATGGGCGAGTACTATGACTGGGTGAACGTACGACGCGTTACGTGAGCTTAGCACAGAATACGAAAGCTAACAAGTCAAGGTCATTGGCAGTTAATAGCGCATTAATTCAGAAGCTGTGCTGTGCTGTTCTGTTGCATTTGTTTTCCAAACGTAGTACATGTATAGTTTCTCTTGAAATTCATGAATTTAGTACCTAGTAAATTTTGCTCCGTAGTTTACTTTGTTCTAAAATCTTATTTTGAACCCCTAACATACACGATGGATAAAGCACACGCCTACCTGTCAATATTTAGAGCGGCGTCCATTGATTAGAGGGGTGCAAGGTGGGTCAGATATTTAATTATGTACAGCTTTGTGAGCGCCGTAGATTTAATATGCGGGTTCCGTACAAGTTCCAGTGATTAACATAGTCATCAGGAGAGGGTGATAATTTGTTTGTAGGAAACTAATCTTTAACTATGTGCTAAGGGAGTGTGTGTGTTAAAAGGGATTTTGAACTTATTTTTTTATGTTGTTTAGTCCATAATTTATAGCTCTCAATCTACTAATCGCTTATCGCTAATCCTTTCACTTTGTGTAAATTATTTCATCACCATTGCTCTCAAAACGGTGAAGGAACATCGTGAGGAAACTGGCATATCCTAGAACCAAAAATTCGAAGACATATGACATCCACCAACCCACCTTAGGCCTGCGTGTTGGATCACGGCCCACACCATCTCACAGAGAGGAGGCTTGTGCTCCAGCAGTGAGGACATTAAAAGGCTGATGTTGATGATGATGATGAATATACTAAAACTCAATCAAGAGCAGTAATGGCCCAGTGGTAACGGCTCCGTCTTACATGGCGTAGGTCGTGGATTTGAACCAAGGCAGGCCCGATAGGCTGACGGGGCCCGCTAGGGCCGCTCCCTGCCTGGGGTCGCTGATTAATTTGTAAGTTACCGCGGCCCTTGGCACAGGCGACTGAAGGACCAAGGGTGGGTTTTTACTCAGTAAAAGCCCACACTCCAAAAAAAAAAGGCAGTCACTTTATTATGTTTAAATTATTTACTACTACTTTTACACTGCTCTCAAAGCGGTGAAGAACAAGGAATACATCGTGTGGGAACTGGCATTTCCTAGAATCAAAAATTCGAAGACACATGACATTCACCAACCCGCACTGGGCCCGCGCTGTGGATTAAATCCAGTTCTAATTAATTATTTTTTTTATCAATTATAGGTTCGTGTTTGACCACAATCTCACCTGATGGTAAGCGATGATGTGGTTGAAGATGGAGCACACTTGCCGCTGCTTGAAGTAACTTATTCACTCTCGATTTAAAGGCTCCCAGGTTGTAGCTATCAGGAAACACAGACTCCGGCAGGGAATTGGAATTTCTCTTTAGTTTTACGCACAATGAATGTGTTCCCGAAATGCGTATGGGTGACATGTTTACCATGCACCGGTGGCGCATCGGCGTACGTCTTGTGGTCCGATGATAGAACGGGCTTGGCGGAACTAGACTATGCAATTCCGACGCACTCTGCCCAAAATGCAACCGATAGAAAACCGACAGAAATTTAAGCAAAAAATATTCTCTCTCACAGAGAGGAGACCTATGTCCCAGCAGTGGCAACTTTAAAAGGCTTAGTATGATACCTATAGGTAATATGCTATGTTTTGAATCTAAGTTTGCATTTTTTTCATAGCGCCTTGCCTAGAAAAATACAACTTGATCCAAGGATATAATTACAAATCCCTGATTGACTATATTCTCAAGCACGACGTACATCATCATAATCACTATAATTCAAGTCGGAAGACGTCCACAGCTGGACATAGGCCTCCCCCAAGTGCCACCACAACGACCAGTCCTGTACGTCTCACAGACATCGGATTCCTACGATCCTCACCAGGTCGTCGGTCCGTCTTGTGGGAGGTTTTCCAACGCTGCGTATTCCAGAACTTTTCGGCCCCATCGACCATCTGTTTGCCTAAATTCCCAGAAAGATTAGTTATACCGCTATCTACATACACTCACATATTTTTCCAGTTATGTTTAAGTTCAATAACTTAGGCAGCAAGCTTATTGGCATCAACATACTGCTGGCTGTTATTGCTTATACTTGGCACAAGCCGGGAATCGAACCCACATAGGTACTCAAGCTCAACACTTGCATACGAATCTAATAATTATTTTGTGTTCTGACAAATCCTTACATAGGTGATTTAGGGAAGTTATTGTAAGTTCTCTATACCTACCTGAAACTTATAATATTTAAAAAACTCTTGAGGAAATCCCTTAGTCACAAAAAAAAACCATTACTTACAGACGCACCCAACCAA
The DNA here is from genome assembly GCA_951329385.1 of Polia nebulosa. NCBI lineage: Eukaryota > Metazoa > Arthropoda > Insecta > Lepidoptera > Noctuidae > Polia > Polia nebulosa. Next base: position 28,604,501 of record OX589607.1, on the reverse strand, counting down.
AGGCTTATAACGAAATGAAACTATAGCGCGTTTCAACCAGAGGGCACAACGCCATCTATCGAGCATCTTGTGTGTAAAATTTTACATAAAACGGGTTGTTGAATGATATTGGCAGGGAGCGCTGTTTGTGAAATTGCCTTTGAAAATTGCCTTCAATAGAGCAGATGGCGCTGTCTACTCTTTGAACTGCGTCCTATGAAGTCGTGACTTTATAGTGTCGCCACTTGAGGCTTTTGTCTACTATTAAGGTAAAGAGCCTCCTGTTTGTACAATGTTTTCCCACCGACTGTCATTTTTAATATGTTATTATTAGGTCTCATAAAATAGTGATAAACTTTCCACTTAGACCACCTGGGGAACAAACCAAGGAACTTATTCGCTTAAGGGTCTACTAACGGTCCAGTGGAGCCCTCATTGAATAAAAAATCGTAGCATAGCACAGAAAATAAATATTAAAAAATCCAACTTCACGTTTGTTACAAAGAGGATAAAGCATTTTTACGTTGTTAAAACAGGTCTCAAAATGTTTCGTATCCAAAGTAGTAGGCAAAACTGTCAGAAACGGCCGTTTTTGGTAATTTTGCCTACTATTTTGGATTTTCTGTGCTACGCTCAGATTTTTTATTCAATGAGGGCGCCACTGGACCGTTAGTAGGGCCCTAATTGTTGCGCTTGCTTGAGGATAGAGGCATGAACTTGACTCTTACCGAGAAGAATGGCTTACATTGTCAGAGGAACTGACACGTGGAAAAGGGAGAGGAAATTTTAGCAGTAGGTTACATTAGCTATCTAATGTACCCGTTGTAAAAATATATATTGTAAAGAACTAAAGTTACAATAACTATACAAAATAGTTTTGATTTTCGTTTTATTTAAACAATAAAATATGGGACACAAAAACAATATTTTGTCGATCAGTTTAAAATTGGCAAGAAATATCAAAACAAATAAATTAAAATGACCCAATTCATATTCTACAATTAAAATAAGTAGGTATTCATTAATTTTCTCAATCAAAAATTAAATATGTGTCAATCAAAGTCACGATTTATGTAAAAAACCGGCCAACTGCGAGTAGGACTTGCGCACGGAGGGTTCCGTACCATTATCTATAAAAACGATAAAAAAAACATGTCTGTTGTATGGGAGCCCTCTTAAATATTTATTTTATTTTTTGTTATAGCGGCAACAGAAATACATCACCGGTGAAAATTTCAACTGTCTAACTATCACGGTTCATGAGATATAGCCTGATGACAGACGAACAGATAGACAGACAGACAGACGGACGGATAGCGGAGTCTTAGTAATAGTGTCCCGTTTTACCCTTTGGGTACGGAACCCTAAAAAGAACAAAAAAGAAATGGTTCAGTACATTTTTTTCGCGTAACAGGCGATATAAATAAGACAGTATGAATGAAAGTAGTCATATTTTAAATCAGTAGTTTTGATTGTTCGCCACGCGTCAAATAAACTTTGTGAGGACAAAAGTTAATAATTTTAACAATTTTAAACCGAGTTTTTATCCTTATTTATTAGGAAATATCACAATTTTACATTTTAACATTGATTTTTAGTAAGTTTTTTATAATTTTAATTATACAAAGAAGTAGATAGTGCCAAAATAAAACTGATCATCAGTAAAATAAATTAAAAACGATAACATTAGAAAAATATTCTAGATCTAAACAATATTTGGTATACTAACAATGTTAATGGGAATTTTATACAAATTTTCTCGCTATGAGCTGACTGCTAAGACTAGACTAGATAGTTAGATTTTTTTTTTAAATATTGTCATTAACTAAAAAAAAAAAGCAGAGATAAATTCTTATTGTATTTTCATAAAATTTTAGGCCATAACGCTCTTATTAAAACGATGCTATAGCAATATTGATTTAATTTTTTCAGCTCATAATTCTTAAGAGGCCTTAAACGGCCGTTTTTGTTACAAATGCACGATTTAGCTAAACAGCTATATTTCAAGTGTTGACAATCTGTTATAAAATTACGTTATTGCCTTTTCTACACTAATAATAGACCACATTTTGTATTTTTGATTCTATTTACGAGTTATGACATTTTTTCGATTGGCGGCGCTAGTGGACTGTAAAAGGCCCCTTAATAGGACACAAAAATATCAAATCTTAATTTTTCGAATAACTCGATCAAAAGGAATATAGAAAAAAAATATAATAATATTATTATACCTATAATAAAAAATATTTCAGTAGTTTCAGCATGCCAGCTAATAGCAAAATCAATCTTATTGACAACATATCCAGGAATATACTCGTACATCATATTAATATCTATTTTACACCCTAACCTCATCTTAGTATAACTTCAAACAGCCATCATTAATTACATCCTAAGTTACACCTAATTATCTACAAAGTTTTGTTTGGCACAGCTGAGATTAAAAGAAGAATTGTTTTGGCATTTTTGGCGCTTTATTTATAAAAACCTTGGCAAATAGACAAATGATTTTTAAAGATGTTGTTTAGAAGATAAAGGGTTATGCTTCACTTTTTGTATGGGGACTGTATTTACAACAAGACTTATAAATATTATTCGAAAATAATTTTAAAACTATAAATATCCACTTTTTTGAGTAAATCCACATTTTTGATAGCTACAAACTGTTTAACTTTGGCAGATGAAATACATATTGAACAATGCAAACATGTAACAATGCTATTGTGGAAATTTGTAACATTTTTGGCAAAAATCGAAGAACATTGAATTCTATGTACAACATCAATCACTGTCATGTCTTCCATTTACAATATATATATACAAAATATTCCACAGAACACACACACAACACACGAACTAGAATGTCTAGTTTTGGTCGTTGAGTTGACTAGATACAAAGATATCGCTTTTAGCGAAGCTCTATGCCATCTAATTGTTTATATGTGTAATGCTGTATGGATGAAAATAACACCATGCCTAAAAATAACGTCTTTCATGTGGAAGTAAATAAAATAAAAGAAGGATTTAAACTCAAAAGTTCCAAATGTTATGATTTTCCAAACTATTAGAAATCAAATTGTCATCCACATAGCACCTATAATTTTTACATTCACCACAACAATAAATTAAAAATTCAAATGACTTATCCTATATATTCCAGATTTGACACAAATACTTTAACTAGAAAAATCTAAGAAAAGAGATTTTATTATTTTACAGATCCGTAAACTCTAATGGGAGACATCGTTATCTATCGGGGTTTCACAGCTAGAAACATTTACAATTAACATTTAATAAGAATTGTTATTTGGACTATCATCATTATCATTTGAATTTAAAGTACTATCATTTGAATTTATAGTACTATTAGTGTCTATTAAATTAGAATTAATTTCATCTTTAATCACATTATCATTATCAACTACTTCAGATATATTATGATTGCTACATTCACTGTAACCATTTTGGTCTATTTTATTTGATTCTTCAAGAGCATCAATGTCTTCTATTTCTCTCTTTTCTACTATAACTTCAATTCTTGGTTTGTATATGTCATCTTTTTTTTCTATATCTGGTGGTCTGACTGTTGAGAGGGTATTGGATAAGAATGATGATTGTAGGTTGTAGCCTGGTAGTAGCTTGGGTTGTAGTGGTAGCATGAGGTCTAAGGATCCGGTGGTTGCAGGTCTTGGTTGCAAGGGCGGGACGGTCATTAGAGGCGGTTGCAGAGACGCTAGCGATATTGCTCCAGACTGCGTGTTGATTACTGGACTCTCGACTGGAAATAGAGAGAATTTCGTCATTACTACAGTGAACTGGAAACTTAAGGAAGGTTAAGGAATGATATTAACTAAACTATGTAAATCTACGTAAGGAAAGGTTAGCATCTCAAATTATTATTTCAAGGTTTTTGTTGCAAGAATAGGAAGATTATAAATGATCCCTAAAACATATTTTCTGTTGATACATCTTGCTTTTTTTTTCGGAAGCGATTGTAAACAGAATTCTGTCTATGCTATGGTTGGATCATGATAACATGGGCTTTACCAATGGGTGCTCTCGCTTGTAGAGGCAAGGTGGCCGTGGCTGGTGGCCGGAGGAGGTTCGTCGTTGGACCCTGCAGTGCTAAGCTGATCATGTTCATACCGTTGACACCTGAAAATAGTAGGTTTTTTAAATTAGCATATATCTCGCAAAACCGGACATAATAACAAATACATAAAAGTCAGTAAATAGGTTCATTCAAATTTATATATTTTTTATATAAAAATAAATATATCCGTGGTAAAATAACTTGTTTAACACTATTGTGGACAGTAAACGGCTATAAGCGTCATAACAATAAAACTTCTATTGTGTCTCGTTCAGTGTCCATAAAAGTGGTAACCATTTATCAGGCAAAAAATGTAATGAAATGTCGTGTTTCTATACTAATAGTATTACAGGAAAGCTACACTCTTTACGAACTATTTTGTTTTGTCATGCTTGTTGGAACATTCTTTAAAAATAAACTGTTCATTAAGTTGTTTTACTCTAAGAAAAGCAGTTATCCGCCGATTACATTTGTTTTTATTAAGGTTCCATACCCTAAGGATCCAAACGGAGTCCTATTGCTGTCACTCCCGTGTCCGTCTGTCCATCGTCTGTCACAGAGGTTTTAAAGCCAAACGGTCGGAGCGACAGTCTTCAAATATTCACAGTTCAACTATCTTGTTGACCCAAAGCCATACAAATAGTCATATATATTTGGTACGGAACCCTAAATGTGCAAATTCCGACATGCACTTGGCCGGTCTTTAAAGAAGATACATAAAATTCACATACACATCTCACTGCATATTTTCTTTTTTATTATATTTTTATGTTGGTTTTATTATTACCTGCATTGCAATTAATTGCACGATAAATTCGTAATTTTCTCTTGAATTAATCATTGTTCACAGTGCCCTCTTTGCGCAGTACATAGTATTACAAGGAAAATCAACGTACCAAACTTATTCCCTCCCGGAGGCAAGTCTTTCAGTACTACAGGATGTTTCACCGCATTGACACGGCGGTTGGAGGCGCTAGCGTCGCGCTTTCTCCGCGGCTGCTCGACAGGAAGCACTCTGCGCCGCTTCTTTGGAAGTTTCGATCGGGCCTGCAATAGATGGCGTTAGGGGTTATTACAACAGAATGATAGGAATAAAGAATTGCTAAATTTGTAGAAAGAGAGCATTCAACTTCATAATAATATTAAAAAATATGTGAACATTTTTGTGAGGATGTATGGGAACGTACCCATATTAAGTGACAAATTTTTATAATTTTTTACCCCCCTCGACCACTCGTAGTATATGCCAAGACCCCGCCCCCCCCCCCGTCTAGTTTCCACGTAGTAATTTCCTAAATATGTTTTGAAATAATTATTTGCAAACCGAAACTAAAAAAAAAAAAATGTGGTCATATTTGTCTTTATAGAAACTGCGCTACCGCGTGACGCCAAGAATGCGTACATACCTACAATCACAAGTGATAAAAAATATTATCAAGAAGAAAAAATTTAATGTAAAAGCATACAATGTAACAGGAACTTAATTTCCAAAACCATTTTTTTTTAATATTGGCTACGTGACGAAATTCCAAGCCCCCTCCCCCGCCCCTGTAACCAAGTGTGGTATTTTGAAGACACCCCTCCCCTCCTGAACGGGTCACGTTATCACGTAGTAAGGGTACGATCCCTATGGATGTTTGTTACTCTTTCACGCAAAAAATACTTAACGGATTTAGACGAAACTTTTCAATAATATAGCTTATATATTATCAGAACAACATATAGGCTATAATTTATAAATGGGGGAAGTAACGAAGCCGCTGAAAAGAGCTAGTAATATAACATTTGTACAACAAAGACAATTGAATTCGGGATTGAGTTCTCTCGCAGCATACCTTGCTGGTATACTCACAACACACGCAACAAACTTTAGAATTGACATTGGGTGCGGAAATAATTGGATATAACACACCTACAGAAGTAGTATCTTAAAGCGGATGAATTCTTAACAGAGGTACCGCTCCCCTGGGTACTCAGGCAAGAAAGGAACAGGGGTGGGTTTTAGTCAGAAAGAGTATGACACACCCTCCCGCTCCACCCAGAGCGGGAGATTTCAAAGGATGTTTTCCCAACCAGCCAAAAAAAAAATGCGTAGGTAAATAGCCGCGAAGTGGCGCCCTCATTGAATAAAAAATCGTAGCAAAGCGTAGAAGATAAAGATTAAAGAATCCTATGTTGCGTTTGTTAAAAACAGGATAAGGTATTTTTTATTCAATGAAGTTGCCACTTATGCGGAGGTAGGCGCTTAAGTTCAAGGGCGCTACTGTCACTTGTCGTGAGCAAGTAAAGAACTAAAACGCTTCTTAGTGCCGCCACGGGGTCTCATCTCGAACAAAGAAAATTTAGTTCAAACCAAAAAACAATAGATGGCGTAATATGCATCAATTTCATAGTGAAGTCTCTGTAACATTAATATTTTGAAAAAAAAATATGGTTAAAACTGTATTTTCTTATTTAATAAACTACCCTATGCATAAAATTGTGGAATAATTGGCTCCTAATTCAAATTTAGATGTTTATTGGAACAAATCCACAGACACTAATATTTCTTGTACCAACAGATGACGCTGTTTGAAGTTTTAGAATTTATCCATTCGCCTCTTTAAAATTTGTATAGTGAAACATTTTCAAACAGTAAACCTGTTATGAAGTTCCAAAAATACTATATAGTAATTACTCAATGTGTCAGAAAATATTGGTAAGACTTTATGTAAATTCATTCAACTTGCAAGCCGTCGCTGCTAACACTATCTAGCGAGATGTAGAGGACAGGCCCGAACGAATAACAAAAGTTGCTTTTGCAAGTCGAAAACCCGTAGTTACGGCGGTACCGTTTCTTTGTATGGGATGAGGCTTCTGTACGCTAGTATTATATTATCTGTGGTGCCGCCACAGACGGACTGCTTGGAGCAGTCAGTGCCGACAGCTTCAAGTGGTCGCTGTTAGGTGATCTGCAGTTTCAATACAAAATTGACGATCGCCATACACGGACCGCTCAAGCAGTTAATTTATTTTCGCAGCTAAAAATGTACTGACTGCTCCATGTAGTCCCTCTATGGAGGCCCCGACCGCAACACGACTGTTCTCTTGCAGTTTGTCTTGACTGTCACAGTTTGTTTGTCTAAGCAGTCCGTTTATGGACGTGCTTAGCGTGGCAGCTTCTTATACTCGTCTTGCTAATATTTACCAATAGACGGCGCTCACAATCTTCAATAAAACAATTGCCATACTTTCTCAGTATCATCATATTCCTGCCCTTATCCCATGTTAATTGGGGTCCGCGTTTTTTCTTCCATTCTGTCCTGTCAGCCGTCACGCTATCACTAACTCCCTTTTCTTTCATATCTCTTCTCACACAATCCATACTTCTTTTCTTTAGCCTCTCTCTCCTACTCCATCCATCCACATTTATATTCATTACTCTTTTAGTTACATGAGTTTCATCCCTCCATACTTACTCATTAGATATCGTTAAAATACTCAACTTTAATGTCATGTCTCTATTAACCCCCGACGCAAAAAGATGGGCGTTATAAGTTTGACCGTTATTTATTTATTTATGTACAAGTATAATACAGCATTACAGATTTGTAATCCAAGGCGATGCATAGACAAGGAAAACAAATGGTAAAATAAAACATAAAAAATAAAACACTCAGTAACAAAAATATTTAAAAAAATATGTGCTATGTGTGTGGGTCTGTCTGTGGCACCGTAGAGGGGTAAACCAATTTCAATGTGGTTTTTTTTAAATTTGAAAGCTCGTTTTCTAGTAATGGTTCTTAGACTTAGATCTTTTATCAAATTGGTTCAGCCGTTTGAAGGTCATCAACTCTTTTGTGTTTTTTAAATATTAATTTGCTTTTCATTTTTGCGTTGGGGGTTTTTAAATTTAATTGGATCATATCCCTATAATGTTTACTCTTTGCTTTCACAAAATGGTCCCATATTGAGAATTTCACGTATCATCTTTACACATCAATGACTTCTAACCATCACATTATGGAAAAGCGTTTTATGAAATTCCGTATTCAACGAGTGCCTCTAAAGAGAGCATCAATCATGTTCCAGTGTAATGATAGGCACAATGTAAAGATTTTTGGCATCAAATTGTGGCACATTGTAGGTATAAAGGTCTATTTCATGAAGAATCGTAGGGTTTTTATTAAAAATCTGTTGGCTTGGTAATACCTGATAGGTTCCCTTATTCAGAGAAGCAAATAGCTTTATTAAATAAAATACCTGCCTATTTAGTAAATACTTTACCTTATTTGAAATGTAAACGACTGTTTGTAGGTAGCTTTAAATTTTTTAGTTTTTTTTTTTAATTTGAAATTTTTAATGATAATAATTTAATTTATTTTTCTAAATCTAATATTATCATTTTAATTACTTGTAAGAATTGTGTATCACGTACAATAATATAATATAATAATATAATAATATTCCACAACTATCACACAACGCCATCTAATGATTGAATTGCATAAATTCACCTAATGTAAATGATTCCTGTAACACAAAAAGTTCCCACCTAGCACTGACAGGAGTCAGGGCCTTACTCTATTTTTTTTCGGGGGTGGGAAATCATCCAATGCCATCTCCCGCTCTGGGTGGCGCGGGAGGGCGTCTCAGACTCTTACTGACTAAAACCCACCTCTGTTCCTTCCTTGCCTGAGTGCCCAGTGGAGCGGTAACTCTGTTACGAATTTATCCGCTACCCCTGGGTATAGGGGCTTACTCTGTTGTACACATTTTGCTGGTAAGAAAGTTTAGAAATTCTAATACAAATACAAAATACAAAAATACAAAATATTTTTATTGCTTCATAGTTTACATAAAAGTTTAGTGTTTGGAACTTCCCTGTAAGCAAGTAATGCCTGTGTTGGGAAACCCCGCTCTTCCATAGCAAAGCAATACAAATTTTGTAAACTAGGTATTTACACTAATAAAGTACAGAAGAATTATACACTACAGAAGTTACGATATAATAATAAAATATAAGAAAATCTTGCTTGCAGGTGTGTGTTCAGGGTTATGTAGGGCGGTGTGTTGTTTATGAAGGATATTAGTGTTATGTTGCATGTGTGTGAGTGTGATGATAGTAAATTAGTGAATAATGAAAATTTTACCTCTGAAGAAGTAAAAGTACTCTATTTTTCTGTTCATAGAAATACTTATTTATGCACATATCATGGAGGATATTTATAGACTATAACTTACAGCGCTAATTCGTTATTCAATTATTATCTGTTAATTGGGTAAGGTTAAGAAAAATATTATTTATACTATTGTAGCGACATCTATGACGCCGCACACGAACTAAAATAACAAATTCCTACATCACGTAAGCAGAGATCTCCGCGCGATTTGAACATATACAACAGTCCGAAATCAACCCTCGGGCAGTTGCCCGGACCAGACACAACACCCGTCTGGTCGGAGGATCCTCCCTTTTCAATGGAGGTTTGCGGGACTTTACACTCTGTTCCGCTCACCTCCAAACTATTAACAAACATAAAATACCTGACTAACTTTAATTTAAACAAAAACTCTTTACTAAATAAAACTTTAAAATACGGCGTCAAAAATACTTATTGTTTACTATTTATTATGTTGGTATATTGAGTTTATTAATATGAGAATATTTTATATATAGTTTTTATGTATGTTTATCTTTGTATTTAAATAAATATTGACCGCGTTAAATTTTCTATATTCGCGCCTACTACTAACAACTATTGGTCTCTGCATCACCCATAGGTTGACTGGTAAGAAATACCTAAAGCATTAAGTCCGTCTCTGTACTTGTGTCTGCATAAAGTACAAGATAAATAAATAACTGTTCAAAAGCAATCCTAAGAACTAAGGAGAGGAACATCAGAATCTCTAGTAGAATATACTGAACCTATGCTGTTTCCACTACAGAAACCTCACTATTGAAATACGTTTAACTAAGCGTAGACTTATGTCCAATACCCACTGTATGTATCCTAGTTTAATTAGAACACAGTTTAGCCGCCGACACATGTTTGTTTACGTGGCGTAGACAGAGATATATGCCTAATGCAATTAACGTACACACAGACTGACAATCACATACCGCTGTAAACAAACGGACATACAGATGTATTATGTATGTATAGTTTGGTGTTATTGTTGGCATAGTGGTCATGTAATTAAATTGTTTTTCCATTGGATTGAGTTACGGGTTTTTTTCTTCTTTAGATGGCAATGAGAGTAGGCGGTGCTCGAGAAAAAAAAACCACCAATGGGATCACTTAATTTTCCTTGTCTGGCTAAGCGAGCGATACTCTGCTGGAAAAAGGCTACCGAAGCTCTGGTTGAAAAAGGCTAGCGAAGCTCTGGTTAAAAAGGGCTAGCGAAGCTCTGGTCAAAAAGGACTAGCGAAGCTCTGGTCAAAATGGGCTAGCGAAGCTCTGGTCAAAAAGGGCTAGCGAAGTTCTGGTCAAAAAGGGCTAGCGAAGCTCTGGTTGAAAAGGGCTAGCGAAGCTCTGGTCAAAATGGACTAGCGAAGCTCTGGTCAAAAAGGGTTAGCGTAGCTCTGGTTAAAAAGGACTAGCGAAGCTCTGGTCAAAAAGAGCTAGCGAAGTTCTGGTCAAAAAGGGCTAGCGAAGCTCTGGTTGAAAAGGGCTAGCGAAGCTCTCGTTGAAAGGGGCTAGCAAAGCTTTGGTCAAAAGGGTTAGCGAAGCTTTGGTTGAAAAAGGCTAGCTCTGGTCAAAAAGGGCTAGCGAAGCTCTGGTCGAAAAGGGCTAGCGGAGCTCTGGTCAAAAAGGGCTAGCGAAGCTCTGGTCGAAAAGGGCTAGCAAACCTCTTTTCGAAAAGGGTTAGCGAACCTCTAGTCGAAAGGGGTAACCAAGCCTAGCTATTTGTAAATAAAAATTAATATATTACAACTTTTCGCGTAAGTCTCGGCCGTTACCATTGTGCCACCACTACTAAAAAAAATATTTGGTATTTAATACTAGACTTTTTGTGCCCTGATAGAGGTTTTTCAGTAAAAATTGTTTTCAATATGTTTTTGAGCAATGAAATAAATTTATAGGACGTAATCGATCACATAGGGGATATTAAGTAGATATGTCTTGCTCACTCAAATGTCTCGCTGATGTGGCACTGTCGGGTCATTTGATTCCCTTTAAAATGGTTGAGCGGAATGGTGCTGATCTGTTATTTTATTTTAATTGATTATTTATTTACTAACATTGTTCTCACATAATAGAAGCAATAAGACTTAGGTTACTAAGATTTTTGTAATATATCATGGTTTAAAACAGTATCCATGGAGTTTATTGCACGTTCTTCTCCATAGAGATCTACGCCTAGGAATGTGAAATTAACTTTATCTTTCTGCCGACTTCTTGACAATTCAAAAGTGCCTGTAAATAGTTTATTTAAAATAAATGCTTTTAGTTTCAGTTTTTTATGCTACCTAACGTTCAAATAAACCTTGTAAAGGTCCAACAAGACAATAATTCCATTTATGCATAATTTGCCGAATAAAAAATTTCCAATAACTGTTATGTATCTTCAAACAATCCCCATCCATCCACTAACGGTAAAAGGGTGTAACAATAAGAAAATACATAATTCATCAAATTGTACCTTAGAAGAAAAATACATTGTTTGTTAGAAAAACTTGTTTACACTTCTGAATAATGAATACATGTACAGACAAACAGATTTCAATCATATTAGTTCGTTAATAAATGAAAACACAATGTCTCAAGACGATAGTCTTGACGACAGTAACATATGGCACTGAAATGTGGTCGCTAACAATGGGCCTCATCACAAGGCGTAATGTCACCTAAAGAGCAATGGAGAGGACTATGCTCGGTGTTTCCTTGCGTGATCGAATCCGGAATGATGATAACCGCAGGAGAACCAAGATTGCCTAACTGACTGCTGGGGCACAGGTCTCCTCTCTCTGCGAGGGTGTGGGCCATAATCCACCATGCGGGCCCAATGCGGGTTGGTAGATGTCACATGTCTTCGAATTTTTGGTTCTAGGACATGCCGGATTCCTCATGATGTTTTCCTTCACCCTTTTGAGAGCAGTGATGATGAAATAATTTACACAAAGTAAAACGCCTGCCTGGGTTTGAACTCACGACCTACAACTTGTAAGTCGCGGGCCGTTACCATTGGGCCACCACTGCTCTCTGCAGAACAGATTGGTCGATGGGACCGAAAAGATCTGTCGTGTGTGGCGAACGCGTAGCGGACGACGCAGCGTTGGAAGGCCTCCCACAAGGTGAACCGATTACCTGGTGTGGGTCGCGGGTAGCCGATGGATACGAGATGCATAGGACCGGTAATTGTGGGACACTTGGAAGAGGCCTATGCAGTGGACGTCTGTCGGCTAAAATTATGATTTCATCAACATTGAAATGAAAATATTAAATTCTGTAATGTTATTGAGATGTATCTTAAAATGGCACCGTTGGCCTATAATGTTCCAACTGCTGGAGCACAGATATCTTCTCAGTGAGAAGAAGTGGGCTGTAATTGACCACGGGGGTTAACGAGAGTTGGTTTTCATGCGATTATAACACTGTTTTCAGAGCAACCATGGTGATGCAATATATTACACAAAGGGAAACGCCTGTTTGAACAACAACAAACAACCATAAAAAATATTTCTTTATAATATTAGACCATATTTTATATTTACTTACAGTACACACAACAGCTACCTAAGTTTGTACGCAACCACTACATCTATTATTAGTTCTCAAGTAAGTTCCGTTGTGTATAAGTTCTATGCGCTAAGTTACATTACCAAGACAAGTCTAACTTAGACTTTGATATAAACAGAGAACTTGGTAAGTATCATCCTGTTATTGCGTTACTGAGGAAGTACAGGCAACTGCACGTCAACGGTGTCGCTTCTGCTTGAGGTCGCGGATAAATTCGAAAAAAAAGCGGTGTCACTTGCAATATGAAAATCATCCTTATTCCTACGAGATAAAGGTACTGTAGATGTCAAATAGTTTTTTTTGTTCCATGTGTGGTACTTCTTCTTAGCGTGACGATGGCAAATTTAATTAAATATTATGTTTGGCCCAGTATTCAGCGACGGTTTAAAAAAAAAAAAAGTTTTCCTCGTTGGCCACGACACGTAAGGCTCACCGATGGCTCGATGAAACAATCAGGTGAGCCGAATGTCTCTCGCTAGAGGTTGCATATTTTTGAGGCGGAGTTGCCATCAGATGGACTCACGCGTCCTAGAAAACTTTTGCGGCTTTTTAGTCTCTGGGACACTGATCTGTAATTGTGTATTGGGTGGCGTGAATCGTTTTCTGTTTCACCCTTTCTGTACGGACTGTTATGGGGTCTATAATAGTCCCCATTGCAGATCCAGTCCAGATTTTTTATTCAATGAGAGCGCCACTTGGCCGGTAGCCTTAAGTGATAAATGCCCAACGGGGATATATTCCTTTAGCGGCACGTTTAAAGCGGTTGTTTTGTAAACACCATTTAAAACTGCATGTGGTGGGAAAACATTATATTATTAGTTAATAGCCTATTAGTAGGTTTACGTTTGCTGTAAGCCAGTTCAATTAAAACCAGCACAAACCTCTCAATTAGTATAATATAGCAACGGTTCAGGATAAAAATGCAGTTGGTAATTTCTGTTCCTTTTGCCATTCAAATTAAAGTTGAGGTTTTTGACGGGATTTTTTCGAGTGAAGTTCAGTGGCTGTTTAAATTATTCGCAAATTGATTCCTAGTGGATATTATGATGTAAAATTGGTGTAGTTTTGTGTCTCAAGTGTCTACGCAACTGGTCAATATGTGCAATAATTAAAACAGGCGCGATCTCTGTAAACTAAAGTTGAGAATTTTGTCGTACAATTGCCTCGGCGAAACCTGCCGAGAAAGCTGACTCGACTCATTTGCTGTCAAACACTGCAAACACATATAATGTGTTACATCTGCATTCTAATGGAAAAAAGTGACAGTGGTGCCGATTCTCTTGTTCAATAACTTAACTAAAATTAGAGAATCACTATTTTTTACTAAAAGGCAGTGCAACAAAAGGACGGCTATTGCTCATGATCTAAGTTAGAGATATCAAACTAGTTTACACCTTGCGCTTTACCGTGTTTTTAGTCGACATTTTTTTACGTATACCCTTAATAAACCGACGAAAAAAAAGGAGGAGGTTCTCAATTCGACCGTATATATATATATATATTTTTTTTTTTGTGTATGTTCAGCCCTCACGCCGTCATTTATGAACCGATCTTAATTACTATTTTTTTGTTAGATAGGGTATACCTCAAGGGTGGTCCCATGTCAAGGAAATCAGGATCTGGTCATGGAATCCTGATAAAATTGAGAGAAAACCTCGAAAATTGTGGGCACATTTAGCGTTTCTGTACGTATGTTCGGCCCTCACTCCGTTGTTTATGAACCGATTTTGATGATTCTTTTTTGCTTAGATAGGGTATAACTAAAGGGTGGTCCCATGTCAAGGACATCAGGATTTGATCATGGCATCCTGATAAAATTGAGAGAAAACCTCGAAAATTGGGCACAAATATTGTTTTTGTTTACTTTTCATAACTTAATCAGGTATTTGCATTTAGGAATCATCACATCATGAAACTGAGCTGGTGATGGAAACCATACCTATCCTAAATAAATAGAAGTTAGATATAAAAAACTGGTTTTAGTGACAGATACCACTTAACCTTTATAGTCCCGATGACAACCCGGGCTGTCACCGGGCTTCTGCGACAACCCAAGGATTTGGAGGTTTGCTTGGAAAAAAATTTAACCTCTTAGGATCCGAAATTCAACTGAGTTTGAAAACAAAAAAAAAACCAGCCTCCTACCTCTTAAGATCCGCGGACAAACCCGGGTTATCGAAGAAGCCCGATGACAACCCGGGTTGTCATCGGGACTATAAGGGTTAATATGCTTTGAGAAAAGACGTCTTTAGAATATTGGACCTCAACTGGTCAATATCCTGGGAACCTCAGTGCCAAGAGCAATTATGAAGGATTAGAAATTAGCCTCAGAGTATTAAAAGATGATGCTAGTCACAAAAAATCAGAAAATAAAAAACTTTTTAACAAAAAATTCAACCGACGAAAAAGAACTAAAAAGCAAAAAATAAATAAACCTTTTAAGTCTTGAGTATTGAGCTTATTTACCTACATAAAATATCAAATTTTATGTAAACTAATTTTGAGTCGGCGGAATTCGGAGTCGGAAATTTTTCATTTTTACCTATTTTTATTTCAAAAGACTGCCCTGCACTAGCCGCGCTGTAGGCACTCTTTAACAAAGGATCAAAACGACCGTCTCGCTCAAGTGCCGTCTTTGACACGAAACTGTAGGTAAACTTTGTCGAGCGCTCAGTGTTGCCTGTGATAATTTTTTTTTTTTTTAACTAATTTATTTCATTGGGTAAAAATAATGATCTCGTATCCATTAAATGATTACGTATATGTGTACGCAGTACGATACCAAGTAATACACTTCAGGATCGGACAGGGTTTTTTACATGCTGTCTAATATTATTATTGTATTCCTTCGCAACGCGTGATGAAACGAGACAAGACGTTCCAGGACTAGAAATCTGCCTTCATGTTGCAAACTTTAAAATGGCAATGAAGCAAAATATTCAAATAAATCATTCATTCCACCCATGAAACTAACCTTCAAGAAACCTAATCCCATAAATAACCTAGTAGAGTCAAGGTTATTTGGTGCAGCAAATAACTAGATCATTCAATTACTAACTCGCTCAGTCGCGGGCGCTCGATTAGTTAGTAATTGAGTGAGTTCCTTGAGTGAATGACTTCATGTGTGAACGAGTAATAACTGGCTGGCTTCGTTCAAGGTTAAGGGGTAATTTGTAATCTGCATGTGAAGGTTAAAGTGCAGGGATTTAATTTCAAATTGTGTATTTTTGTAGTCCTCAAAAAAAAAACAAGTGTGGCTTACTACTCCCACTTATTTTTTTTGTCCACAATAGGGTTCCGTAGGCGCCTGTTATAACATGTGGATTTAGTAGGTGGCTTTACGTTTATTACTATGAATATTTTACAAGTTCACGGTATAACTGACAATCTAAAAGGCTAGGCAGATAGCCTTTTCTTTTTGATCTTGGGGTCAGCTTCCAGTCTAACCGGATGCAGCTGCATACCAGTATTTTACATAGAGTGACTGCCTATCTGACCTCCACAACCTAATTACTGGGTAATACGATACCCCTTGGTAAGACTGGTTGTCAGACTTTCGGGCTTCTGACGACCCGTAACGACTGTCAAAGATCCATAGCATAGCAAGATTGATAGCCGGGACCAACGGCTTAATGTGCTTTCCGAGGCATGGAGTAGTCCCGGTATGTAAAGATGGTCACCCATCTACGGACCAACCCAAACAAGCGTAGCTTAAACTGATAGATCGACCCGTGCGGTTGTTATTACTTAAGCCACGAGCTCCTCTCCACGGTTTTACAGACTTTTAAATAAGAAAACAGAAAGAAGAGATTTTATTTTTTACGTTTTAATTATTTCTTCTTCTTTCGAATCGATGGTTCCCTAACTCTCAAATTCTTTGTGCCCAGAAACTGGCCACATCAATTGCAGCGTCTGTAGCGTTCATCAGGTCCTCCATAGTGCAAGAGTATGGGTACTTGGGGCATTCCAGTATGTGAGTCATGTTCTGGACCGCACAGCACTCACACTGGGTATCAGACGGGTCTATAAAACCCCATTTCGCCAAGTTGTTTTTGCAGCGGCCTACCTGGGTACGCAGCCGATTGAGTGCTTTCCATATAGGCCACTGCAGATTCCGTCCGGATGGCGGGTGTTCCTGGGGTTTCAAGAAGTCAAGAGGTGGATGGTGAAGTTCTTCCCAAAGTTTGGTCCTCATTGTAGGTGGCTGGTCTTGGATGGCATATGTGCAACGAAGGAATCTCTTCCGGCTCTTAAGTCTACCCGGGGTTATTGCGTGTTCATAGAGGGGATGTCGAGAATCGGATCCTTGTTTTTTTTTCTCAAGCGCGCATTCGACATCCCTTCGAACTCCTGAAGGTGCGATACCGGCCAAAAGGCCGGAGAGCTTGTTGAGCGGAGTCGGTTTGAGACAACCTGATATTATTCAGCATGTCTCGTTCAGTGCGATGTCAACTTGCCTTGCATGTACGGATCGATGCCACACTGGGCACGCAAATTCACCAGCAGAGAGGCAAAATCAGTTTTAATTATTAAATAAGTAAAAAAATCTACCTATTTTATTTAATTTTTTTAAGGATTTTGTGTTTTGTACGAAATTTTCCAAGTACATTTATAAGTTGGGCGACTATTACTCTTAAACTAACAGAGCTAACTTAGCCGTGATAGTTTTTCTTTAAAGTTCGTTTTAATACATCTAACTAACTTTGCATACACTGTACTTTGCAAGATAAATGCGAAAGATTGTATAGATATAATAATTATGTTACTCAATCAAGCCAGAATGGCTGAATAGATCGGGATGAAATTTTACAATGAGACATATTATAATCTTTCGATTAATTATTATATTGTTATGTTAGCCATGTTACTGGTGAAAACAGATTTTTGATCTACCCTTATGGAATCACTGGTCCCCAAGTCACAGGCCATAAACCTAGTTTGGGAGCCAGGAGATATTACTTTATGCACATGTATGTTGTATCACATTACTGTACTTGTAACCTTTGTTAATCACATTATTGGAAATAAACATTATTATTATATCGTACATTTATTTTTACACATATTATTTACATTTTTAAATATTTTTAAAAGAAAACATATAAAAAAACATTTAAAAATTTAAAAATAGTAGTCCACCGGTATCGGGAGCAGGGTCCAAGCTACCGGTGGTTAGGGCTCCAGAGACAGGAACCTCCTCACAATGCGAGCCGTATCAAGGAGTACTGCCTTCTGAATCAGGCCCTTGATTATTATTATTATTTGTTTATTTATCTTTTTAACATATTAAATACATTTTTAAATATTTCTTAAAAAAGAATATATAAAAAACATTTAAAAATATAAAAAATAGTATCCCACCGGTATCGGGAACATGGTCCAAGCTACCGGCGGTCAGGGCTCCAGAGAGAGAAACCGCCTGACAATACGAGCCGTGTCCAGAAGTACTGCTTTCTGAATCAAGCCCTTGATCCAGCCGCCTAACGAGAGCCTCCTGAGGTGTTGGTCGAGGCTCGTGGCTATTAAGCCATTGGCTGACACGACTATCGGTACAATGATCGCTGAGTCCACATCCCACATGTCGACAACCTCGCGAGCCAAGTCAATATACTTGATTTGTTTATCTTTCTCGGCTTTCACGAGGTTCTCGTCATGTGGGACGGTAATGTCAACAATCATTGCACGCCTCTCGATTCGGTCCACCACCACTATATCAGGCTTATTGGCTACAATAGTCCTGTCAGTGATGATGGACCGATCCCAGTACAATGAGATATGACCATTATCGAGAACTGGGTCTGGCGCATATCTGTAGTACGGCACTTCCGATTCCACTAGAGAGTACTTCAGAGCAAGTTGCTGATGGATAATCCTGGCTACAAGGTTGTGCCTATGCAAGTACTCACCGTTAGCTAGACAATTATTATTATTATCTGGAACAGCACACAAATCATAATTTATAATGGACGAAGTACTAATTCCAGGTGGGCGAAGGGGCTGGCAGAAATTAATAAATACACAGTTCTTCATTTTGTTCAGTCGAAACAAGATCCTGACTACACCATCACAAAAGTTAAGCTTCCATTAAATTTACATTAATAACCCACGCTATATTACCCCTACTATTGACTCACTAAACTCCCCCAATGGCTGAACAAAATGAGCCAAATTGTTGTCAAACTTCCATGAAACTAATTACAGTTTGAAACTGCACAAAATGATTGATGTTTCAATTTATGACGTCATATTGCCTTGATAAGTTTCTGGATAAACAAGGGATTTATAAATTAATCTAAAGTTAAATCGTGAAGAATTAATGAGTTTTTTTTTAAATAGGAAAAATAATGTCTGGAGAATTTTCGCGGAAGTGACTTAAACCTTTTGCTTCAGAAAATTTCATGTACAAGTGGGTTTAATCCAAGAAGGCTTAGTAAAAATATTCTTGAAAAAATAATGGTTATGATTAAGTTTCAACAGTTGGTGGAGTTTCCGATTCGAGTTTTTCAATGACAAAATGAAAATACAATAAGAGAATATAAAAAGAAGAGCTCTATTAGGGTAGTTTCCTACAAACACCTATTTGGTTCGTCAGTTAGTCGTATTTTTTCTTTTTTCACGTAAACAAAAAATGACGACGATACAGAGCGTTGACATTTCGTGTGACGTCACACCACGCTACACTTTTTACCACGAAGTGAAGAGACAAGCCCCCACTCAAGAAATTTGGTGCGTTTTATCTTTGTAATTTTTTATCGGTTTTGTTAAATAAAAATACGTGTCATATGGTCATAATGTAATATATACATTGCTAATCTAACTTACGGACTAAATAGAATAATATTTTTTTACCCAGGATATATCCCTATTATTAATATTTACAAAAAAAACCTTTACACAGAAACAAATACAACCGACTTCCATAAAAAAAAAAAACACAAAAAATGCAAAATAAGTTTAATTTCAGAAGTCAGTGTTTCTAGTGTTTTCTTTGTTATTTGACACCGACTTCCGAAATTAAAGATGTTTGGCATTTTTTGTGTGTTTTATGGAAATCGGTAGTATTTTTTTTTGTAAAAAAATATTTTTATTTTTAATTTTTTAGTTGTTGTACCCCATATCTAAAACTAATTAGTAAAGTTATCCCCGAATTGATAGGCTCAAAAATATAGAATTTACTGGTACGAGTTGATGAATTACTCGCTCGTGGAGATTAACATTGTGATTTAAGACTACAATATAATTCATTTCACTGTCTAGTGGCACACCGGTGTGCCAGTGGGGAAATTCCGTTTGCTTTGCCAAAAAAATTGCCAAAAACCCAATTGACGCGTTTTAACCCGTCAAGCCCCTCATTAGCAGACACAATTAAAAACCTATTGCTTGACGGATTAAACCGCTATTATTTCTATTACCCAAGGTCTTTAGACTTGTGGAAAGGTTTACACACCCATAACATGACATAGTCTGTAGTTACGCGATGGCCGACAGTCAACGGGGCTTGACAGATTTTGACATTTGACGCCCGCACAATTAACTAGAGCTATTATTTTCTCCTTATAATCAAACTAGTAACCCGTCCGGTATCGCACGGAAGCAAAATAATTCGAAAGGCATATTGTGCTATGTAGCGCACTAAAGAAATTGTGACCGCCAAAAGTTATTTTTCTTTCCCTCGGAAACAAAAATTTTATCTGGATGAAAGATTCGTCCTTTTCTGTACCTCTGATAACGTACAAGCAAGATTTCATGATGATCGGTTTAGTTGTATAGGCGTGTTAAGGTAACAAACAAACTTACTTTCGTATTTATAATATTATAAAGTTGCCTAGCTTTAGAATATTATAAATACGAAAGTAAGAAATAAGGGATAAGAAAGGCTTAATTTCTACCTTAAAGTACTTAAAAGATCGCCAACGCTTCTCTATCCAACGAAACAAAAACAATAACATCAAAACCGCGGCATCCAAGCGAAACAATCCGATTATTCAGATAAGCCCCGAAAAACGCAAGCATAAAAAATATAACACCTTATAATATTACCTTCCTGGAACCAAGGAGTAAATGTTTTTCGACCTCGATGAGTTTGTATATAAATGAGCTGAGACGACTGGTATAAAGAACTATCCATACTAATATCATCTGTCTGTCTTTTGGTAACGGTTTTACTCCTAAACCGCTAGACAAAGTATCAATTTTGGCATGGAGACGTATTGGACCTTGGAGAAGGACAAATGTATCTTCTATCTTGTGAAAATTGTGATAAATTCCGACTTTCATGCTGATAAAACATCTGGCAGAAGCTAATATTTTCATAAACGACTAAGGTCTTGATAAAAGTATAGATTCAATGTTTTTAATGAAACATCATCATCATTTCAGCCGAAAGACGTCCACTGCTGGACATAGACCTCTCCCAAGTGACGCTGTACCGACCAGTCCTACGCCTCTTGCATCCATCAAAGTCCCTCAACCCTCAACAGGTCATTCGTCCACCTAGTGGGAGACCTTTTTAGACCTTTTGGGGCTATCGCGCTTCTATTTTGCGAACAATTTTCCCTGCCCATACCACCTCGTTTATTCATGCTATGGCGCTACGGATGTCTTCATTACTGATTCGATTGTGCAAGGAAAATCCGAGCATAGCCCTCTCCATTTCTCTTTGGGCTACTTTAAACATTCTGCTGAGGCTCATTGTGAGCAAGCATGTTTCAATGCCATATGTCATCAGTGGCAACACGCACTTGACATAGACTTTCGTCTTGAGATACTGTGGTATGTGAAACACGAAAGTAGATCTCTTTCTCGAAGTTAGACCTACCTAACTGAACCGCGTTTGTAACAGGTAAATGTAATCGAATATAACTTCGAGTGTAGAATCACTGATCTTGTTAGGAGTGGATGCTACATAGGTATTTAGCGTTAACTTGGTTTTGTACATGTTCATTTTAAGACCCACTCTTTCAGAAGCTGAGCGAACTGAGGACATCGAGCAATGTTCTGAGATCCTCCATAGTCTCAGCCATGACTACAATATTGAAAAGTCTTTTAAAGATAGAGAAATAGTCCTGTAGTAATTAAGATTGTTCCATACATGTGTAAGGACCCGATGATGGATGTAATAATAATAATACTTTATTGTACAAACGGAAAAACATACACAAGTTAGTCATAACGATGTGACGTGTGCGCGATGTGGACCGCTGTACCTACTATATTTAAATTTAAAATAAAATAGGTCATAAGTCGTGATGCTTTTCAAGAATGACGGCAAGCCTTGAGAATAATGACGTGGAAATTTGCTTTTTCTTAAACACGACTGGCAACTGTATTGTATATGATAATTATCTAGATTCTATATTTATCAGTCATTCGTTTCCATATTTTTTAAGAAAAGGTACTAAATGATAGCATGTTGTTTAGCAGCGAAAAGTGGTAGGACAAGATGATGATGATAATAAAAATTAAAAATGTTGGTTTCGCTTTTTTTTGGTTTGTATCTTTTCTAAAGATTAAACCAGACGTAAAAAATGCCCTTTATTGATTGCTAGAGCATTTCTTGAAATATGATTCAATCAATAAACGACTAAAGCAAGACGCTGTGTCCAGCGTCTAGTTAGCAAATTTTAAACCCTAATAATATTCACTTGAAGGAACTGCGAAGTAAATATTTTCCATCGTCCGCCTCGTCTTGAGCTACATAATTTAATTCAGCGATATCAGCTTCTGACGTAGACCTGTCAATTTTTGGTGCCCCTCGTGAGTAACGAGCGTGAAGGTGGAGTATTCACAGGTGGTTTACTTCACTAGGAGGTCAGGATTTGAAGGATATGCCAGCATGGCTGATGGAAGTACGGCATTTTCTGTGATTTGTGTTTAGATAGTTGGTTTCTAATATAAAGTTAGATGAGTTCGGAGCTTCCTAGCTGACTACTTTGAGAAGAAATACTGACATACTCAGAAGCCAAAGTCTCATTAAGTCCGTTTAATTGTTATGCTCAAATCATATGACAACCACGTTGATTGATATCTGAGGTGTTCTCTCTGATAAGATAAACACAATGAACCTGATTTTATTGTTACCTTGTTAAAAACAACCCGCCATTCATCACAGTACAATAGTTTATCGTGTAAAGCTTCTACGAGTATCATAATTTGAGCTACCTGATAGATGATTCAGAAAAATATGGTGTATGCAGTAAAATAGTAAATCTCTAGCTTAGGTGCCTTATATTTTGCTAAAGTTAAAATTATTTTAGCAGAGAGAAATAAGTTCTTACTTAGCATTACTCAACATTAGCTGTACACTTCCTTCAAGTAATTTTCAGCGAATACTAAAGTTTTAGCTGCTAACTTGTGTAAACATATTAGCTTTGGAGTCAGCTCTTAGTAAACTTAGATGCTCTTATGAATATGAGTTCTAATATAGGAAATAAGTTTAATGTTTTGATGGAGCCCGAAGTCTTCGCCTTGAAAGGTTTTAATCATCAACTAAGTAACTAAGTGTGTGTTTGACTTATCTCTTGCTTTTGAGTAGTGTTGCCCAAAATCGGTCTTGGTCTTGCAGTCTTGGTCTTGTTCTTGCATTTTCGCAAGACCAAGACCAAGACCAAGACCGCCTTATTGTAGCAAGACCAAGACCAAGACTGCACCCTGCAAGACTTGAGCAAGACAAGACTTAAGCCTGCAAGACTCTTGCGTCTTGCAGTTAAGACAAACTGAGATTTGGGCGTTATTAAGTAGGTATTTGGTTTCAATCCCGATTTTGAGAGACGCTCCCCAGTATCAAAACCGTAGGTATCGTCATAACACTAAACTAAGGGCTGCAGTTGTATCTGCAGTTGGCAACGTGCCGCTCGTCTGAAAGAACCCTAAAAGGTATTGTATTGATTAGGTAGGTAAGTACTTATTATATTTCAACTATGTATTTATTAAGTAGGTAGCGAGTTAATACTCACAAATCTGTTCGAATCATCCCATGTGATAAAATGTATCTAGAATAACTTTCTAGCAAAGTTCATACCTTGTAGGTATCTACCTATAATAATATATTATGCTTATTTATGTCTAATGTGCAGATCTAACGTTAGTACTCGTAGGTTGGTATGTGCTTAAAATTATAGCCAACAAAATTATATAAACATTATGTAGGTACCTACTTATGTTTCAAAGTTTATATTATTCTTCTATTCAGCAAAATTTAAAACTAACAGCGAGTCGAGTAGGTCTAGTAACAGTTTCTACGGCAGCCAATGTTATGGTACAGACGCCAGCACATCAAGCTTCTACAATCTGTCAAATTTCTTTAACAGATTTTCAACTTTATCTCTAAAGAATTAAGGTTCAAGGTTGATTGGGAAAATGTGACGTTCTGCGAATAAACTGTTGGTCGGTCGGTGAATTATATACCTACTTATTTAATAATTTACCGACAAAGACGCCGCGGTTTGCAACAAGTGTATCACAGCATTTGACACTGTTTGAGGGCCGCATTCGCCGACAAAGAGTTCCATTAAACATACTAATTATTATTAGTTAGTAAATCATCGCTGAAGACTATTCTCTTCAGCGATGATTTACTAAATAAATAAATAAATAAAAATAATCGTCGTGTAGGTACGACGATTATTTTTCTAAGGAATACAATTTTGTTGTAGTAGGTGCACAACAACATCGTTTCTTACTAACACGTATACTTACGACAGTACCTACGTAGCAAAGCGCGCCAGTCACGAGTACGACAAATTGCCTAAAAAATGTACCTACGCACACTGTAATGAAATCTGCTAATCTCAACTCAACACACACGCACTTCCTTATTTTGGCCGCATAGGTAGGCATTGCCTATAGTCTTCTTTTATTGGTTGATTAACATTGTACATTGGTGAATGCTCCAGGATAGCCCGCGAAATTCAAATTTTCTTATTTTTTTTCCAATTTGCAGGCCTGTGCTAGATTGTTTGTTGATTAAAATATTATTCGCGCTGTAAGACGTATGTAGTTACAGAATCATAATCATCAAAATCATCAATATAACCCTCCAAGTTCAAAGGTCAAGTAATGAGTTTGACCTTGAAAAAGTCTTTTTTTTTTAAACAATTTCTCGACCTTTATGAACTTGGAGGGTTGTATTGATGATTTTGATGATTATAATTCTGTAACTACATACTTCTTACAGCGCGAATCATAATTTAAAATCTAAACTAACGTGTTCAATAAATAGCAATAGGCTAATAGGTATTTGCAAGACTTGCAAGACTTGCGAGACTCTTGCTGCAAGACCAAGACCAAGACCAAGACTGAGAGCGCAATACCAAGACCAAGACCAAGACCAGGTGTATTGACGCAAGACCAAGAACAAGACTGGCCTAAGTCTCGTCTTGGTCTTGCATTTGGGCAACACTACTTTTGAGGATGAGAAATATGGGAAAACATCAGATGACTTCTCCTGCCAAGGGTGTGAGGGCGTGAGGAATGCCTCTCCTCCTTCGCTTGCATTTCTGATTCGCAGAAGGAGGTTATTGCCCCCGATACCCTCTTGCTCCGTTTTATGGACTGGACCAGGGCAAGACGCGAGAAGTCACCACCGCCAATCGCCTCCACGAGAACACTGCGGTGCTCCACCCATGCAGAACAGACCTCCATCGTGTCTTCCAGGCGATCCACACAATAGTAATACCAGGGCGTATCCTCCCACCGAATCCGAAACAGACTTGTAGGTACCTAACTTGAACTTCGATGTACAAGATTTCGTGATTAACATAACAATACAGGCATTCCGGAACAAAGCAAATCATCATCATCAGCTGTAAGATGTCCACTGCTCGACATAGGCTCTTTATAAACGTGGCCACACCGGCTGGTCATGTTCTCCTCGCGGATTCCCGTAAATGTACCTAAGAAATAAAAAGGGTTCCAATTGGGCCTTATATTTAGGGGTCCGAACATCCGAATGTAATATCTCCTGCGACTGTCACAGCCAATTAGCTCCCAATTACTAGATTGATCAGTTAAAATTTGGTACACACATGAAATCCAATGACCTAAACCGGGACGTGTAACGTAACTAAATACATTTTCAGTATGCTGTCTTTTTTGGGAAATTAATGAAAATATTTTTTTTCAAACTGCATCGTGTGGAATATCAAATGAAAGGTCTTACTGTAGGAATTTTAATTCTTATTTTCATCACTTTAAAATTTCATCATAAGCCTTTTTAGTGTCCCTACTGCTGGGGCACAGGCCTCCTCTCTGTGAGAGGGTGTGTGCCCTAATCCACCACGCGGGCCCAATGCGGATTGGTGGATGTCACATGTCTTCGAATTTTTGGTTCTAGGACATGCCGGTTTTCTCACGATGTTTTCCTTCACCGTTTTGTGAGCGGTGGTGATGAAATAAGTTACACAAAGTAAAGCGCCTGCCTGGGTTTAAATAACCCAAATCACGCCACAACACCCGGATTTTTTTCGCATTCAGAATCCACGGACTCAAAGCAAAATTTAATAACATCCTATCTGTATGCTAAACATGTTTCTGAGGTTTTTGTGGACGCAAGATTTAAAGTAGATATTAAAAGTCCTTTCCTTTTTAACTGCTTGGATGGTGTATTTGAGTTAAAATTTTTGCTTAATTTGAAGTTTGAATTTGAAGTTTGAAGTGAAATCTGTTGAAAGTCTGCTTTAGCCTGAATTCTGTGAAACTTTGGCAATAAATTAGGGCTACACGTAAAAACTATATTAAATTAAAAAAAAAAATGTTATTTGTTTTTCTTGCACCATAGTTCCTGGCACTAAGCAGTTTAGTGGTGTTTTATATCAGTGAAACAAGTTTCAAAGCCGGGTCAGTTCACTTCCAGAGATAACCTTTTCCAAACATAGAAATACACAAACAGACCAATATTTTAACCTCCTTGTTGATATTCATACTACCATCATACTCGTACCCGGGCCTGCGGACGGCGAGTAGCGGGTAACTCGCCGTCCGATCAGCACCAGGCCCGAGAGTCGACGGCGCGTAGTGTTCCACGCGCGCCTCAAAGAGTTGTCAGCAAAGGACGGGGTCTGCCACGGCCAGTGCCTGCCCGGGGGTGGAGGATAAATTCGAAAGAGTTACCTCGCCCCCGGGCGCGTAGGGCAGGGAGGAACAGGGGTGGGTTTTAGTCAGTAAGAGTCTGACACGCCTTTCCGCTCCACCCCAGAGCGGAAAGAGTCATAAGATGATTTCCCACCCCCCAAAAAAAAAAAAAAAAAAACCATCATACTCGTAGCTACCAATATTTATTACGTACATAATTTCAATCAATAGACTTTACTAAAGAGCAACATCAATAAGTTATATGCCTAGAAACAAAATACAGTTATCCTATAATGTAAAACACCAGCTAAAACAAATAAACAAATTGAAAAAATATGACTGAAACTCTCCAACACACTTTGTTTAGTTCGTATAATTATGCCCGATAGATGGCGTCGTACCGTAGTTCATACGAACTCGTACCGTAGTTCATACGAATTCGATAGATGGCGCTGCACCGTCGCGATCGTTTCCTGGGGACTACTCGGAAGTATTTTTACAAAGTATAGGCTGAATGTTCGGACATATTTGTGTGAAGTGTTAAAGTGAATCTGCCATACTTAAAATTGTAGCTCTTCTCTGAGAGTTTCATCCACCAAAAACATACATAATCCCATTTCGCTATAATTTTTGGTACTTACGGCACATTCACTTTAAAACTTCACACAAATATGTCCGAACATTCGGCCGATACTTCGAAAAAACACTTCGGAGTAGAACCCCATCTTCGCGCTGTGGTTTCGTTACATCGGATTCCATATAACGTTTCTCTCGACAGACCTGTTTCACCTTTCTTAAAGTACTTTAACCTATTTTTTAACCGACTTCGAAAAAGGAGGAGGTTATCAATTCGGATGTTTGTATTTTTTTTTTTTTTTTTTATGTATGTTCGGGCGTAACTCCGTCATATATTGACGGATTTGCAAAATTCTTTTTTTGTTCGGAAGGGGTTTATTCCGAAATGGTCCCATTTATATTTCAAAAAGATCTGGTGATGGGTTTCGGAGACAGACAACGGCACTCTTCAAAAATTGACAGCAAATCAACCGCGATTGCTGCTATCGTATTTCTATGAATTGTTAAAACAGTTTAATGGGCAACTTTATCTAAAAAGTGAAAAATAAAAAACTTTTTTACAAAAAAATAGAACCGACTTCCAAAAAAAGTGCAAAATAACTTTAATTTCGGAAGTCGGTGTCAAAAAACGAAGACACTAAACAGGAACACCGACTTCCGAAATTAAAGTTATTTTGCACTTTTTTTGGAAGTCGGTTCTATTTTTTTGTAAAAAAGTTTTTTTATAAAATCACGATGTTATAATCTAAACATGATTTATTATTATCAATTAAAGCCACTGTTTCGTCCCTTTAAATTATAAATTCTAGCAAATATTCAATTGTTTTTATAATCAGATTCTTATATTTTCAGATCAAATACAATTCTGATTCTGAAAAGATGTTCTCACTCACACTGTAATTATAGCCATAGCAAATCAGGTAACAAAATTCTATATAATATATATTTTTTAATTCTTAAAGATTTTCTAGTTCAAGTAGAACCAGACTGAGTGAGCCAACTTACTAGATCACTGTTGTTGGATTAGGTATCTAATTCGACCCGTTCTACTGCGGTTACTTCGTTTCTTTAAATTAAATGGACACGGGTTGATGTGACTTGAGATAAGATGCTTCTTTGTGATGAATCCTACAGGGTTTTATTTCAAATATGAAACAGAACTTGGATTTCAGAATCCTATCCTATCTTTCTAATATTATAAATGCAAAAATTTGGATGGATGGATTAGATGTTTGTAACTCAATCCCGCCAGAACGGCTCAACGGATCTGGCACAGAGATAGATTGTTGTTGTTGTTGATAGCAGTTATAATTTATAATGGAGGAAGGACAAATTCTACACGCGCAAAGCCGCTAGCAGAAGCCATTTTCTTATACTCGTAACTGTTGGAGTGAAATACATAAGTTTTGTAGTTAATAATAATAACAATAAGCCGGTAGCTTGGACCCTGTTCCCGTTATCGGTGGGATACTATTTATGTATTTAATTTTTTTTTAAATCTTTGGTATTTAAATATTCAAAAATGTAAATAATATGTCTAAAGAAATAAATATGTAGAGGAAGCGCCATCACTCGAGCCCATATTAAACCTAAAATAATGTAGTTTGATTTGTTATGTTTTATTATGTTTGTCATCATCATAAATGATCAATAATTAAAGGTAAAAGTCATGTAAAAGTTAAAAAATGTACTGAAGTACCTTTGCACTACAGCGCAGGTAGTGTATGTCGTAACATTCCAACTGTCCAATTAGAATAATGGCAGTAGTTGGAATTTTGTAAGCCAGCTATTGGTCACTTAATCTCATGTTTTGTATGTATTGGTGAAAGATACAGTGGAAAGTTTTGGAAGCCCGCTATGTGTCTAAAAGCAGAACGATGAAAACCTTATATACCCGTAATGTACAAATGTAAAATTTGGTTTGTTTTTATTGTCGATTACGGGTTTGTGTGAATGTAAAATTAGAATCCAAATGGAAAACATAATGTAGAATTAGAATACCCATGTAATGTATACTTTAATTAATGTGAATATGTTAATCCTGTTGTTTTTTGAAGAAGTAAATATGTGAATAGTAAATATGCAGGCGTTCACTAACTAAGCAACTAACGTAGCGTTTGTAATTGGTGAACAATGGAAAAATGTAGAGTTTGTGATTGGCCGACTATTAGTAAGTCGAAATGTTCAAGGCCAAATCTAAAATACGTGAATTGTATTGGCTGTCTGGGTTGTATTTGCCGCACTACTTGCCCCATAGTGTTTTGGGCATAAATATAGGTGCCCCGCGCAGTCAAAATTACCTCACCGTCCAGCAAGTTCATGAAACGCCTCGCGAAGCGTTTCTTCGAAAAGGCTGCTAAGCATAGAAACCCCCTAATCGTATCGGCCGGCCGATACAATCCCTCCCTTATTTCTAACATTTGCCGACCCCGGCACACTTTAATCACACCCGACGACGCTACAACCCTGCTCCAAGAGAGCCGTAGGGAAACTAGCACGGTAAAAAGACGCAGACCACCGTCCTTCCGTCCTCGCCGCCGAGGACCGTCGCGAGACCCCACTCAGAGTCAAACAACCAGTCCCTTGATAAAATACTTTTTACGATTTGTTTACCTTTAGTTAATTACATAAACAAATGCAATATCACTTATATTCCAATTGTTTAGGAAATTAACATGAAATGGAATATTATGTGACCAAGTGTCGTAATTTCAAGGCCTTCAAAGCTAGTTGTTATTATGGATAAAAATACTGATTAGAATTTGCCTATTATTCCGAAGTACACTGTAATTGAAACTCAAAACTTAAGTAAGTATTTTTCAAACTTTATTTTTCAGTTGCAATTTCTGTCGATTAATAAGGCCTAAAGTAGTCCCTGTATGCAACTATAATGGAGAGTAAGTTAAAACGATTTCTACAAAGACTTTCAAAGACAACGACTGTCTTAGTAGGTATTACATTAAAAAATACTTAATGCATAAATGCATGAAACGGTTTATTACCGAGAACTATAAATAAATAGTGGCACATTTATCAAGTTAAATAGTGGCGCTCTCGTGTCAGACTCTTACTGACTAAAACCCACCCCTGTTTCTTCCCTGACTGAGTGCCCAGGGGTGCGGTAACTCATTTTCAGAATTTATCCGCTACCCCTAGGCATGCTGCCCGGGGGTGGAGGATAATGCCCGGGGGTGGAGGATAAATTCGAAAGAGTTACCTCGCCCCCGGGCGCGTAGGGCAGGGAGGAACAGGGGTGGGTTTTAGTCAGTAAGAGTCTGACACGCCCTTCCGCTCCACCCCAGAGTGGAAAGAGTCATAAGATGATTTCCCACCACCCAAAAAAAAAAAAAAAAAAAAAAACTACGCGCCGTCGACTCACGGGCCTGGTGCTGATCGGACGGCGAGCTACCCACTGCTCGCTGTCCGCAGGTCCGGGTCCGTCCGCAGGCCCGGGTAGGACCACCACGCTGGGTTAAGCATTATCAGTCTTTAACGTTCCAACCAAGCGGGGGCCAGTGCACAAACACCGACTTCCGAAATTAAAGTTATTTTTAAATTTTTAGTGTATTTTTTTTTTGGAAGTCTGTTGTTTTTTTTTTGTAAAAAAGTTTATTGTTTTAAGAACGGATTACTAACCGGTTTCCGAGTACTATATGTAGCATAATTTGGAGTTAAGAACGCATACGGGAACTCTAATGAAATATAGGCTATGGTTCGGCTACAGACACTAATCTCATCACCTTTTTTTTTGTCAATTGAATTATATTTCATTGTGAAGTGAATTTAAATATATTATTATTAAAAAAATGCCATAGTTTGACAAGTGTTCGGGCTAAAGTAGAGTGACACACACTCAACTTTTAGCCGGGGGTTACTTACTCTTACAACTTTAGCTCAAGCTTAAAATTCAGAAGGCGGACTTGCGGGCCATGTCCACCAGACCATACTCTTATAGGTATGTCCACTGTCTGTTTTATGTGTAACCGGCGCAAATATACAAACCTGTACTTAGCAGCGAGATCAGGCAAACATAAACCCGCAGCAAACCCGCAGCGGGCAAGAAAGTTTACATTTCCCCGCATTAGCATATATCATACTTTTGTCAAAAACTGAAGAAGCATCAAAATCCTATTGAATTCAGGACATTTAAATCCGCTTCCAATTTGTGAATCTAGGTAATTTTCACTAGGCTTCTGATGGCTCAAACGCTAAGCGATTCTTAGTGATAATCGACACCAGGCTTCCGCATATTGAAGTCGCTTTTGTGCTCAAAAATGATTCGGTCATAAATGTGGAAATACAGTAAATCAGCTTTTGTCAGAGGCTTTGTCCGCATGGAAATCGAATGATATAATATACCACGTTCAAAAAAACATCCAGGCAATGGTGTACCTGTATTCTCATCTAAAATAGTTCATCTGTTCAGGCGTGACTTATACCTTCACAAAAGAGGCCATATTTATAAAAAAAAACGAGCGAGCCTTACTGTAGTCGCATTTGACATCTTACCTTGGTAATAAGCAACATTAACATTCTCTCCTGAAAAATAAAATTAAAACGCTTAGTGCCGATTTCGACCGCGCACAGACTTATCGTGCGCGCGCATTACCACCTGACGGCAAACTCTACCACCGCACGCGCTTTTTGGTCAAATCAAATAGCGCACGCTTCCCCGGCTTCCTGTTACACACTTTCGTCCCATTTCACGAAATGACTCCCAAAATAGGTGTGGCAAAGTACTGACTAATCATTTGAAGGAAGTTTTTGTCCTATAGATGGGAGAATGTGATGGATGAGACGTCTCTTATTTTAAATTTAGAATTCGCTAATCAATACTTGAACTGAGTGCTCAGCGAGTTTTGTAAAAAACTGGCCATGTGCGTTTCGGATTTCACACATTAAGGGTTCCTTACTAAATATTGGTATTTGTTAGTAAAGTATACGTTATAATAAACATTATCACCAAATTTCAAGTTCAGGTTAATGGGAAGTTAAAAAAATCTTCGTAATAAAGTTTTGTGACAGACGACGGACGGATAGCCAGACAGACGGACACGTGAGTGACAACAATAGGGCTCCGTTTGGAATCTTCGGGTACGGAACCATAAGGGCAGAAATCTGCATATAAATTGCTGGATTTTAAAAGGCAGATATACATAAATGTAACGAAGGATTGTTTGTAAAAGCACATATCAAACCAGTAAACATATTAGAATCATCGAAGTAAAAGTTGATTTAAAAATATTACTAGGTAATTATGAAATAGAGAATCGCCAAGATGTTCAGTATTTATAAGAAAAACATCAAAATTCATCTGATTATCTGGGCTATAAGAGTTGCTGAACATTTTCTAACGACTAAAGTCATAACCGCTTTAATACTGCAATAAAATGATCTTGAAAAGAAGAAACTTAATATTTAATGGAGATTCTGGTGTTCATATTAATGTGGTTTTATCTTTTTATCGTGCTATCAGCCAAGTGCCGGCTATTGCCGTTTAATCCGTTGAGAGGGTCGCTGAGAATTGGATTTTAATGCGAATTTTCGCTTCTTGCAAAAGGTTTGCAAAAAGCATTAGTGGGCCTTAACTAGGAAATAATGCTTATCATTTTATTTACTTAATAAAATATTACTTGCTCTAGTGAACTATATTTTTTATTATATCTTCATTAGCGATAATGACCTAAAGCTTCAAAGCTGATAATTAGAATGAGAAACTTCTCATTCGAATTCGACGGTCGACATTCGTCGAACTCGACGTGGATGCCGATGTCAAAGTCCATCCTGCCCACACTTTGTTTTTGGAGAGGGGTAGATAATAATAATTTTTGTTTAAAATTATTCTATCTCGTTTGTTTTTCGATCAATATATATTTGTTTTTCACTGTTGATATTCTATTTTTGATTTTAATAATTACTGTGACTTACTTACATTATTTTTCACGTAAATAGTGAATAAAAATATAATTACATCTTTCACTACACACATGCAATAATAATCGGGAACCGAAACTTTATTTTTCGAAAAATAAGATAAGAGGCTTAAAAAAACCCTTCTCCTTTTCTGGATGACTCACTACCTCAACAGGTAATCTCAAGAGACGAAGACTCGCGGTAACTTCGGAATTCGGATACATTGGCATAATATGCGATGGCTAAATAAGGTTTATACTTTGTTTGACAGACTGTTTTTTTTGAGACATTATTTTGTAAAGTTGGAAATAGGCGTCTATTTGCAAACTGTAAAGGCATTGGATGGATCTTCAGAACTATTGATATCAAATTTCAATAGGACTCGTAGACTATAAGTGTGATATATGAAAGAGGGTGAACCAAACATTTCACGAACACATAATATCATGAACGTGATTGTTTATTAAGGGCAGAACAAAACTAAACGTTATTTTTGCCGGTTTATGTTAAAGTTTATCCGCAGAAGAACCAAGGTTACCAACATAGCCCAAAGAATCGCCAAACTGAAGTGGCAGTGGGCAGGGCACATTGGTCGATGGGACCGATAGGTTCTGGAGTGGCGGCCGCATTCTGGAAGACGCAGCATTGGAAAACCTAACACAAGGTAGACCGATGACCTGTTGAGGGTCGCGGGAATCCGATGGACGAGACATGCACAAGACTAGTTGTTGTGGGGACACTTGGGGGAGGCCTATGTCCAGCAGTGGATGTCTTGCGGCTGAAATGGTGATGAAGATGATGAAGTGTGCTAAGTGAAAGAGGGGTAAGGCAAACAACTCACCAAACTCATGAACATGATTGTTTGTCCGTATGTGCGGCTGTCACTGAAAACCAGCGCTGGGGCTCTGTCTCGCATAGGGTCGCAGCATTATGCTGAGCGATGACCATTTTGCTTGGATGTGTCGCATGTTTTCCACTAGCTTTTCCTTTTTTTTGTTGTGTTTGGTTCTTCTTTGCGTCATGTTTACCCCAAATAAACGTATTTTCTTTCTATTTTTTCAGAGGTAATAAGTAAACCAACATTTTGCCTGTTATATGTTAAAGTTTCATTTAACAGGGGGCGAGCCTACCCTCCGAGCTGCTAGTAACAAATTCATAATTCAAATAACACGCTTTCGCATGTAGACCACAAATACGATGAGGGTGCTACCTCAAGATATTTTCTCCTCCGTTTGAGGCCCGTGATAAATCGTGCACTTATGTCTAAGGGACCTAAGGAAATAGCAGTCGTATATAAATAAAACCATCAACTTTAACATAGTGAAATCAGTCTTCTTTACTCTTTTTGTTTCGTCGAAAATAAACAAGAGCAGGCAATATTGAAGGCGCCCTTAGTCGCATATATCTCACATTTTTATGTTTTAAAACTTTTCATATTTTTTTCAAATATGTAGGTATTAAATATTAGGTGTAAATGTGAACCTTTTAACGTGTGTTAAAGTAGGCGTAATAGAAAAGTGCTCGAAATGTCAATTGGACACCATATGGGCGAAAAAAAATTATCTGAACTAGATCGACACGATAGGCCTCCATGGCTCAGCCGGCCAGACATGGGAGGGGTAAATTACGTCAGTGCCTTATATGCAAGTAAGTTTGCGAGAATCATTTTAATTTTTTTTCAAGGCAGGTACTACTAAACTTGCCCCAGTCCAAAGTGTGAGCATCGACGCCGAGTTGATAATATGTCAGTTTTCCATCGGGAACATATCGGGAGTATGCGTCGGAATTGCATAGTTTACTTCCACCAAGCCCGTTCCATCATCGGACCACTAGACGTACGGTGATTCGCCACCGTTATATGGTGGACATCCCACCCATACGCTATAACGTTTTGAAAACTCATTAATTGTACATTACATCGCAGCTAAGGAGTGGAATAAATAATTTTATTGTGATTTTGTGTGTCTGTTGTGTGCACTGAATAAATGTTTTATCTATTTATCTATCTAACTACAACCTGGGGTTGTTTATAATATTTATTTATAATATTTATTTTTGCTGAGCTTGACCGATGCTGTGAACGCCTGGAAAGCGGCTTGCCCGAACACGGCGTTGCCCGAGAACCCATCTTCCCAGAGACAGTGGGATGAGCCGCTCTGCAGGTTGGTACGGAATAATCTCATTAATACGTCCACCAATACTGCTGAGCGTGCCCGCCTACTGGCCTTGGGTGAGTGGGAGTCGGGCCTTTGGCTACAGGACCATAATGCCTTGGAAGTTGGGTAGGCCTTTGGTGTGGGATGCAACATGTGTCGACACCATTGCGCCATCCCATCTTCTTAGCACGGCAGGCTGTGCTGGAGCGGCTGCTGCAGGTGCAGAAACGGCGCAAATATAACAACCTTATTGGGAGTTACATGTTTGAGCCGTTTGGGGTTGAAACACTAGGGCCATGGGGTCCGAGTGCTCATCGAGTTTTCCGGCATATCAGCAAGCTGTTAGTCGACTCTTCACGTGACCAGAGGGCTGGGCTTTTCTTTGGCCAACGAATCAGCATTGCTATTCAACGTGGCAATGCTGCTAGCGTTCTGGGCACTTTTTCCATTGACAGCGATGTGGATGAATTTTTTGATGCCCAGTGAGTTGTTTTTTCATACGCATTTGTACATGTTAGGTATTATTGTTAATTTGTATATATATCTTTTAAGTTATTTCTATTGTGTTATACCATAATTAAAGTATTTTATTTTGTAAGATCTAATTATAATGCTAAATAATGTTAAATAGAAATTAATCCTGTTTATATAGTAATAATAACGACGATTTCTGTATAAAAAAATATTTATAATAAAAAATATATGTCTGCAACGTATCTATCAATTGGTTAATGCGACTAGGACCTCTAATCCCAGTATGCCACTTTGTGTTTACATTACACGACCATTAAACCACTCCATTTGATTAGCACGAGTGTGAGCGCTATTACCCGTAAGTGCGATCTAACCGCAGTCCCGGTTTCCGGCGGCGGACGTGTGGGTACGAACAGTTTTTGAAGGCTGCGGTGTGAGTCCAATATTTGAATGGTTATGTAGGAATTATTGCTTTTTGTGATGAGCTTGCTTATTTTTAAATTATTTTCATGCAATTTCTTTGATGGAAAACAAGATTGTCATGAAATATATAGGGTGGTTACAACCTTAACCTAAATAACTTTTATGTAGGTATATTTTTTCATACAAAATGTTTGGGAAAAGTTTTTTGCAATTTCTGACTTTTTTAGTACTCCAACTTGAGTTGGCTCCATAGAAGTTTTTGATCAGTATTTGAAACAGGATCGATTGGCGTCAAAAACAAAAATGCGTGTAAAATGGCAATTTTCTTGATTTTTTTGAAAATCTGTGAATGGGGATTAAAATTTCACGAAAAATTATGTCCTTTTTTGTGTAACTGCAATGGTTAAGGGAACCCTTACCGCCCAGCTGAAAGTTTCCAACCTGTATATTAGGCTTTGATAGATAGATAATTATACTCTTTATTGCATACCATAACAAATTAAGATAGGAGCTTAAGAATTAACAGGGTGTAACCATGGGCGGTGGACTTATCGTTATAAAAAAACCTCACGAACTTATTAATCTCAATTCTCGACAACTCTCATCCAGCTGCCACCAGCCACCCTGCGACGGTCATCTAAAAACACTGAGTTTTTTTTAAACCAAACTTTCTTTAAAAGTTCGGCTCAGAAGCGTGGCTTCTGTTACATATGTGTGACTGGGGACGCGTAGTCTTTATATAATTTGATGTGCCCTAAGTATCTTAGTTTCTTTCAAAATCAAATAATGTATTATTATTTTTACAACAATAGTTAGTATCACAAAATAAACCATATGAATCAATTCACCTTATTCAATACCACCAAATACTCCCAATAATATCGAATTGTTAAACAAACACAAAGCAATAGAAATAACCGAGCCTACCACCCCGAAACTTCCAAAAACTTCTCAACCGCACGTAAACTAAACTGAACACAAGTCTAACAACAGTAAATGTTTAATGGAGGACAAGATGGCCGAACTCTGATTGATTAAATTGGTGCCATCATGCGAACGAGGGTCACTACTTAGTGTAACTTAGACATGGACAGATGTATCTTTGACGTTGGACGTTCGGGACAGAAGTGACGCGATGACTCGCGCAGTTTTTAAGATGGCGATACAGTATAGAGCTTTATTGATTTCAGAAAAAGGTTCACATTTCAGTGAGAGAATTCAAATACACCCCACATTCATAAGCGTAATTAGCCTTTTAATTTTCCCACTGTTGGGACACAGGCCTCCTCTCTGCGAGAGGAAGTGGGCCGTAATCCACCACGCGGCCCAGTGTGGATTGATAGATGTAACTTATCTTCGAAGTTTTGGATCTAGGACATAGGATAGTATCCTCACGATGTTTTCTATCGCCGTTGAGAGTTGAGAGCAATGATGATGAAATAATTTAAACAAAGTGAAACGACTGGCTGGGTTCAAACCCTCGAACTACAACTCGTAAGTCGCAGCTATTACCATTGCGCCACCACTGCTCTTCGCTACATCTCGCTGCGTCGCTCTATACTACGAACAGCCTCGAGGTGCAGAGCGGTGTGTGTGTGTGTGTTTGTGATGATTTGCCAGTAGATACGCCTTGATTGACCTCGTAAAAGACATGCAACACCCCACGGCTTCACGACGCGCCTTGTGGCGTCGTGCTGCGCATCCCGAAACAACTTACCTTTTTCAGCATCGTCACTTCACGTCTCGTCAACCTCTCTTTTTCCGAGCTCTGTGAGTTCACCCTTAGACCTTATATTGGGTTTGATACTGAAATAATGTGTATAGATACCACAATGTGTCTTTTCCATTAAGATTCTGACCTAAGGACCGTGGTTACTTACTACGAAAGATACTTTTAAGTTTATGACGATAATGGAAGATCTTTTGTGCTGGCGACGACTTAAAAACGAGGAGTAATAAAATTTGAGTATAGCAATAACTGACTGGACGGCGTTATAGATTTAAAAGAAGAAGTGTTGGTCATCCGGTGATAAGTTGAAAAGATGACATTGTTGCTCCCATTGCCAAAAGACGGTACTTACAAGACAAAAAAACTTTTTTACAAAAAAAAACAACCGACTTCCAAAAAAAAATACACTAAAAATTAAAAAATAACTTTAATTTCGGAAGTCGGTGTTTGTATTTTATTTCTTCGATATTTGACACCGACTTCCGAAATTAGTTATTTTTAAATTTTTAGTGTATTTTTTTTTGGAAGTCGGTTGTTTTTTTTGTAAAAAAGTTTTTTATTTTTCGCTTTTTAGTTGTTATACCCCAGAACTAA
Source organism: Polia nebulosa (assembly GCA_951329385.1). Taxonomy (NCBI): domain Eukaryota; kingdom Metazoa; phylum Arthropoda; class Insecta; order Lepidoptera; family Noctuidae; genus Polia; species Polia nebulosa. Next base: position 28,565,771 of record OX589607.1, on the reverse strand, counting down.
AAACCCCAACAACATGGAACGTGGAATTTAAACATTTGGAGAACACAAAAACGTCATCAAGATATGCGTATTTTTCGTTTTTGTTCAGTTCTCAAAAAGCGCTAAAGCGATTTCGATAAAATTTATATGGGACCACCTCGGAAGTATATTCTTTCGGATAAAAAAAGAATTTTGAAAATCGGTCCACAACTGACGGAGAAATGCGCGGACATACATAAAAAAAAAAAAAAACATTCATACAGTCGAACATAGAACCTCCTCCTTTTTCGAAAGTCGGTTAAAAATACAACCGACTCCTAAAAATTGCAAAATTACTTTTAATTTCGTAAGTCGGTGTTTATATTTTGTTTCTTCGTTATTTGACACCGATTTCCGAAATTAGACGAATTGAGAACCTCCTCCTTTTGGAAGTCGATTAAAAATAGAGCTCTGTGCTCAGCAGTGGGGAAAGCCAGACAGTAGATAATGACGATGATGATGATGAAGAACAAACTGATGAAGTGTGGTAGAGGTCTGAGGTACATGTCCATCGGTTTGCTCGAAAGAGTCACCGCGGGCCTTGATCGCAAAGGGTAACTGAAGGAACAAGGGTGGGCTTTTAACCGACTTCGCAATAAGAAGGAGGTTCTATGTTCGACTGTACGTATCTTTTTTTTTTATTTTTTTATTTATGTCCACCGATTTCTCTGACAGTTATGGACCGATTTTCTAAATTCTATTTTTATCCGAAAGAGTATACTCCAGAAGTGGTCCCAAATCAATTTTATCGAAATTGCTTTAGCGCTTTTTGAAAAAATCAACAAAAATAAAAAAAAGTGTATACGTAGATGACGTTTTAGTATCCTTCAAATACGAGTATGTTCAAATTTCATGTTCAATGTTATTGGGGTTATCAATTCGGACGTTACTTTATATTATAGTATGAAAAATGTGAAAAATTATTATATTCTAGTTCTTCCTATAATTTTAACTGGTAATGTGAAATGAATAATTAAACGCCTAATGGCAAAACATAGAGAGCCTGTAAAAATTGAACATCTCACACAACGTGTAAATGTACCTATTTTCACAAATGAAAATTCTGATTCTGATTCTGAAAAAAATATAAAAGACTTTCTTACAAATAAAAATACAACCGACTTCCAAAAAACAAAATTCACTTAAAATTGAAAAATAACTTTAATTTTGGCAGTCGGTTTCAATTAACGAAGAATTATAATACAAACACCGACTTCCGAAATTAAAGTTATTTTTCAATTTTAAGTGTACCTATTTTCTTTTTTGGCAGGCGGTTGTATTTTTTGTAATAAACGTTTTTTAGTCAGTAAGAGTCTGACACCGCTATGGGTGGAGCGGCAGTGATTTGATGTTTTCCAACCCTCCAGCAGGAAAAAAAGGTACGCATCCATCGAAGCTATTAAAAGCTTTGTTAAACTTTGTCAACATAATATACGCAAGTAATACTGTATACCTGGATGCCCAAAAACATTTTGTCACGTTCTAACTATAACTTCGGCTCGCTTGCCATACATAAATTTCACTTAGTGTCGGGTCAGATATACGTGTTAGTGCTACCGGATTTGCTAACTACACTGAAACTTACTCCAGATCTAAATTAAAAATCTGTATTAAATGTTTGTAATCAAATGTCACGTGAACATTTAACTCTGTTTTGTCATAGTTTGTTACTTATCAGCATTGGATACATAATGTATGTACCTGAGAGTAGCCTATTCTGCTTAGCATATGAATACATAAGAGTATCTACATTCATGTACCTAAATATTGAAACAATGTCAAAAAACCTCTATTGTGTCCTTAAAGGTCATCGTCAATGCCTAGGGGTAGCGGATAAATTCGTAACAGAGTTACCGCTCCCCTGGGCACTCAGGCAAGGAAGCAACAGGGGTGAGTTTTAGTCAGTAAGAATCTGACACGCCCTCCCGCTCCACCCAGAGAATGTCATTCGATGATATCCGAAACCCAAAACAAAAGAAGTCCTCGTTAAGTTAAGGTTTCAAAGAATTAAAATAGACCCGTTTGTGAGGGATTTTATCGTCCTCAATCTGATCAAGCCTCCTTTGTGGATCAAGAATATACCAAGACTGATCAAGTAGCGCTGGCTTTATCTGGAATCCCCTACAATAGTGATGCTTAATCCAATCAGTATGGCAGAGATTACCTTTTACAAATAAACAAACAATTTTACCTCTTTATAATGATAATATGAACTAGCTTACACCTGCGGCTTCGCCCGGGTGGAATTAATATTTCCCTTGTTATAAACTTTCAACCCTTTTTTCACCCACCTTTTTTTTTAGGGTTGGAAATCATCGAATGACACCTCCTGCTCTGGGTGGATCGGGAGGGCGTGTCAGATTCTTACTGACTTAAACCCACCCCTGTTACTTCCACATGAACCTAAGCTAGAGCTTTACACGAAAAACTATTATACTGTGATGAATGGAGGGTCGTTATAAACATGGTAATATTATAATCAGTTTCATTGTGTTTACAACATCTAGAGAACTTCAGACATCAATCAACATGATTCTCTTTAGGGTTTGACCATAACAATTAAATGGACTTTATAAGAGATTTTGGCTTCTGAGTATGTTGCAGTATTTCTTCTCAAAGTAGTCAGCCAGGAAACTCCGAACTCATCTAACTTTAAATAGTGGTGGCTGACAATCATCTCATTGAGGCGCACGTGTAACACTGCGCGCTCTCGACTCACGGGCCTGGTGCTGATCGCAGGCCCTTTTTCACCTCCCTAATGGTTGAATTTCAAAAAACCCTGTGTTAGTTAAAACCTACTTCACAAAGAACACACCCTCCAAATTTCATGTGTCTAGGACCAGCGGTTTAAGCTGTGCGTTGATATATCAGTCATTTTTAATTTTAGAGAGACAGATTTACATTGTGGGTTACGCAAATAAGCAACATAGTTTCCTTACTTCGGCTTAGTCAGAGCGATATTAACACACACATATCTTATTAGTGGATATGATTAAGGAAACTCCCTAACTTCAGCGTCTGCAGTCGACAGGGGCGCCCGTATATTTAATGTAAGTCCCCTAATTTAAATAATGGCGAAGACATTTATATTAACTTCGTTACCACATTAAAACCATACCTCTTTGATGTAGATGATTTTTTAATGTACGCAAACCGAGATTTTAACCTACTTTTCCAGAATAATTATAACCTTACTAATGTTTTGCTGGCATATATCCGTTTATTCAGATTATCTAACTCATGTTTTACAAAAAAATATCTGTTATCTTTACCTTAAACCAACTCCTAAGATCCCAAAGATTATTTGGTGACAACAAAAAAAAACACAAAAATGCTCTAAGCCAGAGATAGAGAATGCCTTGTTTTATTAAATCCGCCCATGTATCACCATTCTACATGAAGTTTAAATAAAAAAAAATGATTAATTCAAGTACGCGTGTCTATCAAAAAAAAAAAGTTCCTATATATCAGAGATGTTACAGGTATCTTCATATTAAAAGAAGGCCTCTACATTTAACTTGTAAACCCGGTTGATTAGGTAAATAAATTATTATAATTATTATTAAATAGACATAATAAACCTCTAGTAAAGCTTCAATTCCTAACTGTCAATATCAATTCCCAGCACTAAACCTAACACCGCTGCGCAAATGAATCGTTACCTACTCAATCAGTGGACAAAGGTTGTGTAAATAAGGCTACGGAATAGAGATGGGCTGACCAGGGACTTGGCTGACTAGTCGAACTAGTCGAATATGCTGACTATTGGGCGACAATTTGATCAATATGTGTAGGTTTTTGGGATTCCCTGCCGGGGCATGTGTTTCCTGATAGCTACAACCTGGGAGTCTTTAACTCAAGTGTGAATAGGTTACTTCTAGGCAAACATGCACACAACATCGCTTACTATCAGGTGAGATAGTGATCAAACGCAAGTCTATCAGTAATAAATAAAAGATAAATTAACCACTTGAAATCATTGGTCTCGCATCGGATCGGGTAAAAGCAGGGGCGACCATTCGCGTCTGGATCTGGTCCAGGCCGTGGTACGAAGCGAGAGCGCATGGTAAGCTGTCACCTCCTTCACTTCCTTCCTTTCCATATACTTAAATTTATCCGCCACTTGTTAGCTAGCACACTCCATTATGTCATCAAAACGGAAAAAAAACTCAAGCATAAACACTAAACCATTATGGTACGCAATAAAGAATTGAGAATTGAAACCAAATTTAATAAGCCTCCATACATAACTGGTGTGCCTGCTTACACGTCCAACGGTAGAATATATCAGAGGGCTGTGATTCGAAGCCACAAGTGATAAACTAGGGCCATCACAGTAAAATTAGTAAACAATTATAATAATTATGAACTCATATAAAAATAAAAAACAATATCTACTTAGACCATGAAAGGTTATAGACGCAACGTCATTGGACATTAAATGAAGACCGCTAAAATGTTGTATGTTGTTGTATGTTGTTGTGTTGTGCTGATCGCTAAAATGTGTGAGTGACCTCGACGAACATAACGATGATGTTTCGGCTTCTCATTTCCGAACATAACGATGATGTTTCGGCTTCTCATTTTGTCTGTGTGAGCTTATTTCGCGTGTACAGATACAAGCCGGCTTCTCATTCTGGTACTTTAGATTGCTGGCTTTTGACACTCTGTCTATAACCTTTAATAGTCTAAGGCCGAATATATTTTTTTTTTGTTTATACGCACGCGTTTGACCACTATCTCACCTGATGGTAAGTGATGATGCGGTCGAAGATGGAGCACGCATGCCTAGAAGTAACCTATTCACTCTTGAGTTAAAGACTCCCAGGTTGTAGCTATCAGGAAACACAGACTCCGGCAGGGACTTCCACTCCCTAGCTGTACGCACAATGAATGTGTTTTCAAAACGTTTTGTGCGTGTGGATGGAATTTCCACTATGTACCGGTGGCACATAATAATGTAAACACATACAATAATGTAAATGTAGCTTGATAGATAATCGTCTTTCCCGACTAGTTGGTCCATCTCTACCACGTAACAGTGGCGTCGGACGAGTATAATAACACTGGCCGCCGGTTCGCTCTGATCAAATCGAACGTTAATCACTGCTGATGGAGGAACCACTACTAGCGTACGATTGGTAAGATTTATTTAAAATCTGAAAGATCATATAATGGCCCGAAGAACTGAAGATCTCCCTGATGGTATGTGGTTAGTGTAACCTCTGTTTACACACACGTATGTAAAAGACAGAAAAAAATTGAGTGGCCCTGATGCCATAATAGGCAATATGCATGAAAAAAATATTTGTTAACTAATCAGTTTATCGATAAATATACTAAAATAGAGTACGAACAGTGAAAGCAGAATCAAAAGTTATCGTAAATTAAACGAGATATAACAATTTTAAACAAATATGTCTGTCCCTCTCTCGAAAACGCTGTTTTCTATGGCAGTTGTATGGGCGTTATGTCCTTTGACGTCAAAGAACACGTCGGACTTCTCTTTCTAAATTATCAACTTTATAACTTCGTCGCTGATGATGATATTTTGAAAATACTTTCATATTTGTTCTTTATAGTTAATAAGACTTCAATTGAACAAATAAAAAAATATTGATCATGCATATTCCCTATTGTGAGCACGTGTATCAAGATTAAACTTAGTTTACAACTACACTAAACTAGCAACGAGTATGAACGTATGTTTTTCTAGACATACCACCCTTAAAATAAAACTAAGCTCAAAACATAAGACAAAGGCATAAAAAGTGTTACCTACAACTCAGACAGATATTTTTAGCCGATCTGCCGAGATTCTTAAAAGGTCTGGTGACCTATGATTTATATTTTTGTAATAATTAATTCAATTTGCCTAGCCTTTTCCCAACTACCTTGGGGTCAGCTTCCAGTCTAACCGGATGCAGCTGAATACCAGTATTTTACATGGAGCGACTGCCTATCTGATGTCCACAATCCAGTAACTGGGTAATATGATACGGCAACGGCATAACGTGCTTTCCGAGGCACGGAGGAGTCTCGGTATGTAAAGAAGGTCACCCATCCATGGACCAACCCCGGCAAGCGCAGCTTAACCTGATGGATCGACCCGTGTGGCTGTTATTACTTTAGCCACGAGCTCCGTTTGTAATAATTAATTCAATAATAAATACATTTTGAGTGAAAATTATAACATCGCTTTGGACGCATCTGTTTGGTGTCATAAGATAATTAAATAAATAAATAAATTTTGTCAGCAGCAGCCGTTTCAGTAAAATTATGGCATTCAAAGCTTTTCTTTTATTTATTTACAGATTTATTCTTAAGTAATTATTCAATAAAATGTTGACAAACTGGAACCCCACATTGTCACCAAGTTGATCAGATTGTTAAATCAGAAACTCTTAGACACATTCCAAAAACAAACCAGCCAGACGACGGACAGACGGACAGACGGACAGACTGAGACGTCAGTGACAGCAATAGGGCTCTGTTTAGATCCTTCGGATACGGAACTCTATAAAGAACTTTTATTACCTCTTTCGCCCTTTTCTTACCTCACAAATCTATCTTTCTTATCCCATAGTAGTGGCTCCAAGCAGTCTATTAAGAGATCGTATATTAGACGTTGGCGGGCAATCTGTGCCGCCTTTGATTAAATTCACCTGCCGCCCGTGATTTGTAGGCCCAGTACCGCCACAGTGTACTACATATTGAGTTTACCAGTGAATGAAAGCGCGAATGGCTTCACAGTGTATAGAATGTGTCAAAGAATTGAATGAGTTTGCATTTTCTTTTGAGAGATTTGTATGTTAATGTGTAATGGGGGTTTTGTAAGGGCTTTTCTGTGTGTGATTAGGTTGAATTGGCTTATTGCTGGTTTGTTGGAAGTCTTATTGAAAACGTTGTAAGATTGATTGAAATTGGTGTCAATTTATGTCCGTTTTGTTATTTCATCATCATCATTTCAGCATGAAGACATTTACTGCTGGATATAGGTGTCCTTCAAACGACGCCACGTTAAACGTTCCTGTGCTTCTCGCATTCGGCGGCGTCCCGCGACCCTTACTAGGTAATTGGACCACCTTGTGGCCTTTCAACGCTGCATCTTCACTCCAGAACAACACTAAAATTTGGCGATTCTTCCAGTGGACCTTCTGGTACACGTTCACCACTCAAGAACCTTTCAGCCACTGGACTATCTGTTCTGCGAGAAATGTGCCCTGCCGAGTAGTACTTAGGTACGTTTCGTAGTCGATCTAAATTATTTTTTTTTTTTTGGCTATTATTAATATCATTCGACAGTCTTCTTGATTTTTCTCAGTAAACCTCGCATACGTGTGGGCGTTTGCTTAGTCTTAATAAATCTTTTCCCTTTGTCTATCGTCTTTCTCAGCAAATTGCCATTATTGATAGGATGATCCCTTACTTATCTACGTATTCGTCCGTCACTTGGTAACTAAGCCACGTAAACCTTATTCTGACAAGCGAAATAAACAAGGGATTCCTTTTCTGAGAATATTTTTGTAATAATTCAAAGACAAGATATAATTCGCTCTGTTTCTGGTTGTATTAGATGGATTACAGTTTGATAACTTTGTTTTGTTCTTAAATCCCGCCTACAGTCGGGATTTGTACAAAGATTGGCTATTGGCTTTACCGGCTACCAGAGTTAATTAATTAGAAATTTGATGAAACTCCAGGGTTCTAAATATTTAGTTTTTTAGGGTTCCGTACGTTCTGAAGGGTCCGAACGGACTCCTATTGTTATCACTCACATGTCCGTCTGTCCGTCTGTCTGTCTGTCAAAAATTATTAACTTTTTAACTTCTCATTGACCTATGAACTTGGGTGATAATGTTTATTATTACGAGTACGTGTACTTTAGTAACAAATACCAATATTTGATACGGAACCCTTAATGTGCGAAATCTGACACGCACTTGGCTAGTTTTTTTAACCGACTTTCGAAAAAGAAGGAGGTTCTATGTTCGACTGTATGTATGTTTTTTTTTTTATGTATGTCCGCGCATTTCTCCGTCAGTTGTGGACCGATTTTCAAAATTCTTTTTTTATCTGAAAGAATATACTCCCGAAATGGTCCCATATAAATTTTATCGAAATTGCTTAAGCGCTTTTTGAGAAACTGAACAAAAATGAAAAATACGCATATCTCGATGACGTTTTGGTGTTCTCCAAATGTTTAAATTCCACGTTCCATGTTATTGGGGTTTTTAGTTCTGGGGTATAATAACTAAAAAGCGAAAAATAAAAACTTTTTTACAAAAAAAGAACAACCGACTTCCAAAAAAAATATACACTAAAAATTTAAAAATAACTTTAATTTCGGAAGTCGGTGTCAAATATCGAAGAAATAAAATACACCACCGACTAAATATAACGCCGACTTCCGAAATTAAAGTTATTTTTTAATTTTTAGTGTATTTTTTTTGGAAGACGGTTGTTTTTTTTTCTAAAAAAGTTTTTTTTTTACCTTTGCCTCTCAGTAAGCACACTTTAGAAACGTTTTCAGGGAAAAATCACAAAAATAGAAACACGCACATTGACGGCACGATAGTCGCAGTGGTTGAGCGTTCGGCTGCTGCGCTGCGTGTCGCGGGTTCTATCCCCGCACGGAACAAATATTTGTATGGCCTACAGACAGTTGTTCCGGGTCTGGGTGTCTTGTGTATGTGAGTTTACCTGTTTGTGAACGCACCCACGATACAGGAATAATTCCTAGTGTGGGGAAACGTTTATTTTAAAGAAAAAAAAATAAAACATCCGCGGAATCCGAATGGCACTGAAACGCGTTCGCTCACAATGGGCCTCGTCAGGCTCAAAGTCACCCACAGAGCAATGTAAAGTGCTATACTCGGAGTCTCCTTGCATGTTCGAAACAGAAATTTAAGATTCACTGGAGAACGAAGTTTCAGTAAACTTCGTTCTCCTGTGAATCTTAAATTTCTGTGGTATGTCAGTACATAGCCCGAAGAGTTGCCTAACTGAAATGACAGTGGGCATGGCACATTGCTCGCGGAGCATAATATGGTCGATGGGGCCGAAAAGTTCAGAAGTGGCGACCGCGTACCGGAAGACGCAGCGTTGGGAGGCATCTCACAAGTGGACCGATAATCTGGTGACGGTCGCGGGAATCCGATGGATGCGAGGTGCACAGGACCGGTCTTTGTCCAGCAGTGGACGTCTTTCGGCTGAAATGATGATGACTTTCGGATCAATCTAAAAGCCAAAATATTGTTTTATAGCAAATTAAAAAAAAACACCGGCCACGTGCGTGCCGGACTTCGCACGTTTAGGGTTCCGTACCAAATGTATTTGTGACTATTTTTATGGCTTTGGGTCAAAAAGATGATCATTCTGTGAAAATTTGAAGACTATATATAGCTCCAGCCGTTTGGCTGTAAAACCTGTGTGACAGACGACGGACAGACAGACGGACAGATGGACACGTGAGTGACAGCAATAGAGCTCCGTTTGGACCCTTCGGGTACGGAACCCTAGAAAGATTATCTTAAATAGTAAAAATCAATAAAACATAAGTCGAACTATAAAACTCGAAACTGCATCCAAGCTAAAGTAACTACAATAATGATGACCTCAGAAGCAAATATTCATAAATCAAATATGTTCTCTTCACTATCACTACATAGTATAAAACAAAGTCGCTTTCTCTGTCCCTATATCCCTATGTATGCTTAAATCTTTAAAACTACGCAACGGATTTTGATGCGGTTTTTTTTAATAGATAAAGTGATTAAAGAGGAAGGTTTATATTTATAATTAACTGTACCCGAGCGAAGCTGGGGCGGGTCGCTAGTACATAATAAAACGCAACATCCTACAAAAACTGCAGCATCCTACAAGCCCAGTTTTTCACAATGCGCTTATCAGTAACACGATCTTAACCAAAAATTAAATATTTTTACAAAAAAAAAAACAACCGACTTCCAAAAATAAAAAAACCCTGAAAATTAAAAAAATAACTTTAATTTCGGTCATCGGTGTTTGTATTTTATTTCTTCGTTATTTGACACTGACTTCCGAAATTAAACTAGTTATCTTTAAATTTTTAGTGTATTTCCTTTTTTGGAAGTCAGTTGTTTTTTTTTTGAATGGAAAGTTTTTAATTTTTCTTTTTTTAGTTGTTATACCCCAAAACTAAAAACTTTAATAACATGGAACGTGGAATTTAAACATACTCGTAATTGGAGGAAACCAAAACGTCATCTATGTATACATATTTTTCGTTTTTGTTCAGTTTTTCAAAAAGCGCTGAAGAAATTTCGATAAAATTTATATGGGAGTATATTCCTTCGGATAAAAAAAGAATTTTGAAAATCGGTCCACAACTGACAGAGAAATCGGTGGACATACATAAAAAAAACTCACATACCTACAGTTGAACATAGAACCTCCTCCTTTTTCGAAGTCAGTTAAAAGTAAACATCACGATCAGTATTTTGTCATTTCTTAGTATAACTTACTAGCTCCTGCCAGAGGCATAAAATTATCACCAAATTTCAAGTTCATAGGTCAATGGCAAGTTAAACAATTCTTCGGAACAAAATTTTATGACAGGTCAGATAGACGGACAGATAGACACGTGAGTGACAGCACTATGGCTTCGTTTGGACCCTTCGGGTACAGACCCCTAAAAAAGGTATCTAAACAGCAAACCGTCACGCTAAACCTAGTAAGGTAATCGTAATTGCAAGTTTCAGTCATCAACCGGATAAAATCTCCTTTCATAATAAATGCCGGTAAAATATAAGTCCAAAAGCCGGATGAAAAAAAACTGCACCACCCTACCGCACCCTGTGGAAAGCCGGCACGGCTTTCTACAATGAATGCGCTCATCAGTACCTCACCGCATCCGAGCAAAGCACTGACTTTGACGAACACTCGCCATTCCAGCCAGTAATACACCCAGTAATACCTTCCAGCCTGGATTATGTGACGGGCTTAGTGGAATTACTGTTCAGTAGCAAGTTGGACAAGATTTAATGGGCGGATTTGGGTTTGTGAAGTTTTGATTACCTACTTATAGTCTGGTGAATGCAAACATTGTTGTTGTAATCTATTAAAAATTAAAATGTTGTTTCAGTGAAAGCTAGCAGGAATAGTTGTATTTCTTATTACCCGACTGTCCCATAAGGAGTGTAATGTTTGTTGAGAATGTATTTGTATGCATCTATTTATTTGACGTAGCCCTGTAGCCTAAACGGCTGGATGAATTTTAAAAAAAGAGGGATCATTACATTGGTCTTGACAGCCGAAGCAACATAGGATAAATGGATTTTTGAATAAAAAAACTGGTCAAGAGCGAATCGGACTCGCGTGCAAAGGGTTCCAAACAAATAATATTTTTTCAGATTTAAACTACATATAGGTATTTTTATTGGTTCCTGTAATGTATAAGTGAAGAACTACATTCTGTATTTTTATTAAAATTTTGGTTTCAGAGTTAAAAGGGAAACGGCCGTTTTTGGCACTTTTGCCTACTACTTTGGATACGAAACATTTTGAGACCTGTAAAAATTCTTTATCCTCTTTGTAACAAACGTGAAGTTGGATTTTTTAATATTTATTTTCTGTGCTACGCTACGATTTTTTATTCACTGAGGGCGCCACTGGACCGCGAGAAGGGCCTTAAGAACATCGCTCGCTGCGGGCTTCACGGCGGTGGAACGCGACTAACTTCACTTCGCTTTACACGACAAAGAACAAACCGCCATATTTTGTCGCGATCACCTGCCACATAGAATAGAATAGAATAGAATACTCTTTATTATGTACACTATTTAGATTACAGAACATATAAATGAAAAAAACTTACCACTGTAATTTTTAAAATAAATCTTTTTGAAATCAAAATCGAGGTCGGTCTTATTGTATCGCCCACAGTTGACATTACGCTCATCTAGCCAATCATAACAGCAAATACAACAAGTTTTCAAGAACAAAGAACAATTTACACTCTGTTCGTCAGCTTTTAGAACATGTTGACGTAAATGCAACTATTTCAAAAGGTAATACCGCACTACGTCGGGTTTACGTGCAGCTAAGCTCGTGTAGAAACAAGCACATATTTACGTCGTTCACGTAGATTGATTGACGTTTTACTTGTACAAGCTAACTTAAGTAAGGTTTAACAACATGAGATTTTAATGTTTAATCAAAGGAGGTTCTTGTCTGAATAATATCAAAATATACTCTGGGATAATGGCCCGTTACGTAGTTCAATCACATAAAGTTGAGTTTAAAATAATCAAAACAGTTTTTAACTGACTTCAAAAAGGAGATTTGTTTGTTACGTGATTATTCGCCATTTGTGAATAGGTTTTGATGATACTTTTTTGTTCGATAAGTCATACTTCAGTGGTAACAAAACAAAACGTATGTATACAGAGATGACGTTTTGGTTTGCTTCAATTATGTTCAAAATTACATGTGATTGCGATTGTGAAGTCAGGCATACATTTAATATTTAGTTTTAGTTCTGGGGTACAACAAATAAAAAGTTAAAAATATAAAACTTTTATACAAAAAATACAACCGATTTCCAAAAAAGAAAATACACAAGAAATTGCAAAATTAATTTAATTTTGGAAGTCAAATAACGAAGAAACAAAATAAAAAGATCGACTTCCAATCTTAAATTAATTGGCATTTATATTTGTTCATAAATAGGCTCATAATTATTGTTGCCCTGAAACAGCGACACGAGGTCGCGGCAGACCATGAAAGAGATGAACGACTCGGATGTCTTTAATGATAATTGGAAAGAAGGACACAGAGTTGTGACCGATGGAAAGAAAAGAGGGAAGGTCTTAGGAACACTGTGGGATGATTTAAACTTCATCATCATTATTTTAACCGAACGCCGTCCACTGCTGGACACATGCCTCCCCAAGTGTGGCCAAAACGACCAGTCCTTTGCGTCTTGCATTGATCAGATTCCCGCGTCCCTCACCAGGTCATCAGTCCTCCTTGTGGGAGGCCTTCCAACGCCGCGTCTTCCGGTAAGCGGTCGCCACTCCAGAATTTTTCGTCTCTAATGACCAGTTTAGCGAGCAATGTGCAATTTAATTCTGACTTGTAAAATCTAAAATGAATAATGTAGTAAAAAAAAACTTTTTTACAAAAAAAAACAACCGACTTCAGAAAACTTAAAAATTAAAGTTATTTTTAAATTTTTAATGTATTTTTTTTTGGAAGTCGGTTGTTTTTTTCGTAAAAAAGTTTTTTATTTTTCGCTTTATAGTTGTTATACCCCAGAACTAAAAACCCCAATAACATGGAACGTGGAATTTAAACATTTGGAGAACACAAAAACGTCATCAAGATATGCGTATTTTTCGTTTTTGTTCAGTTTCTCAAAAAGTGCTAAAGCAATTTCGATAAAATTTATATGGGTGGTCCCCTCGGGAGTATATTCTTTCGGATAAAAAAAGAATTTTGAAAATCGGTCCACAACTGACGGAGAAATGCGCGGACATACATAAAAAAAAAAAACATACATACAGTCGAACATAGAACCTCCTCCTTATTCGAAAGTCGGTTAAAAACACCTATCTACCTAGCTCAAAAACAACTTCTAAAAATTAAAAGGTAGCATATCATTTTGGAATAAAAAGCAAATATTCTCCTCATCCATCATTCCTTACAAGTGTCTCACTTCAGACAAAACACCTCAAACACGACGCTTTGACAAAGTGTCTTTACCCAAGATCCTTAAAAAAACTCGACATCTTTTGTTTTCATCTTATTTCATTCCCATCGGGAAATAGAAATTAAAAGAGAAAAGTAGCTCAAACACTTATTCTTATTTCTTAAAAAATACGTGAAATAATGTATTCTAAATTGTCGATTCTTAATGTCGTATTGTCTACATAATTATAGCTATTTATTTCGAAAGATTATACTGCTGCGTGGGATGTGTACAACAAGCACACCTCCCACGAACGGCGTTGTACAGTTCATTATTCATTATTTCAGCCGAAAGACGTCCACTGCTGGACAAAGGACGGGGAGTCCTTTGTCCAGCAGTGGATGTCTTTGAAGTGTCGCCAGAATAACGGGTCCTATGCGTCTCGCATCCATCGGCTATCCGCGACCCTCACCAGGTCATCGGTCTAGCTTATGGGAGGACTTCCTACGCTGCATCGTTACATGGTGGATATCCCATCCAGCCGCCTAAAACGTTTTGGGTAAATAATATATAATCTCAAGCCTTGAACTGCTTCTGTATGTTAAGCCTAACTCGTGTTATTTTTTTTACCGACTTCAAAAAGGATGAGGTTATCATTTCGAATGTTTATATATATTTTTTATGTATGTTCGGGCATAACTTCATCATAATATATAGACGGATATGCACATTTTTTTTAATTCGAAATGGGTTTATTCCAAAATGGTCTCATTTTAAATTTCATTCAGATCTGATGATGAGTTTCGGAGACAGACAACGGAACTCTTCAAAATATGACAGCAAATCAACCGCGATTGCTGCTAATGCATAAATATGCATTGTTAACACAATTTAATGGAGTGTTACTAAAAAGTGAAAAATAAAAACCTTTTAACAAAAATTGAACCGACTTCCAGAAAAAACGAAAAAAGTGCAAAATAACTTTAATTTCGGAAGACTGTGTCAAAAAAACAAAGAATCAAAACCAGAAACTGAACTGCTCCTGTAGTTAAGACTAACTCGTGTTATATTTTTTAGTTATATTTTCCAATATTTCGGAAACCAAAGATATTTATTTCATACAATAAGATCCATTATATCAATATCGTCACACATTGCGCAAGTTTATCCCGGCAATGTATCACTACGTCAGACAGAGCATCTCATTGTCATATTGTTCTCATTGATCAAACCTAAATCTATATAAGTTTTCTGTTACGCTGATGGGTAAGGATGAGGTAAGATTGCTAGCGAAGAGATAAATAATACCTTCAGACCAATGTTTGTTTGATTGCTAGCTGTCTTCAAAGTCAATGTATAAAATAAAATAATATTCCTAAATAAACCAACAAAAACATTTATTCTCTATTCAACAAAGGTGCCTTACAGAACTGCATCTACCCATGGAAATCACGTTTATATTGTCCGTTTGGTGTAGGTGTGCCTATAATAAATAATGTCTGTCACATTTTTAAAGAGTCGTTAGTCGTTTTTAAATAGTCGTTGGATATGGGTCCTTACATATGAAATTGGCGTTTTTTTTCTCACAAATAGAGATCCTCGTCACTTCTATGAATTAAAATATTCATCAATTGCTTGACATTAATCGAATAATGACTGTCTTAGACAACTGCCAATAGTAAAAAAAACCTTATTACTTATAGTTTTTGTAAACAAAAAAAAAACCTTAAAAATTACTCTTCTTTTGTTAGCAGAAATTACCACTATATTTGTTTTAACTTAGCCAAAACTTATTTTTGTTGCTTAAGGCCCTTCTCGCGGTCCAGTGGCGCCCTCATTGAATAAAAAATCGTAGCATAGCACAGACAATAAATATTAAAAAATCCAACTTCACGTTTGTTACAAGTAGTAGAATTCTTTATCCTCTTTGTAACAAACGTGAAGTTGGATTTTTTAATATTTATTTTCTGTGCTATGCTACGATTTTTTATTCAATGAGGGCGCCACTGGACCGCGAGAAGGGCCTTAATCTAAGTGGCATACGTTATCTTAGTTTTTAAACATTATTGCATAAAAGTTTTAAAACATTAGTGTTCATAGTTGTTAAATAAATTAAGAAAATGTTAGTATGAAAAATGCAACTTCTTTAAAATTCTCCATACAAAACGCTGATTTCATAGGCCACCCAATATAATAAACTACTCCTAAAACAAAACTTGTGACTCTAATTTTAAATCATGGTTTTCTTAAATAAAAAATACCACCTTTAAAATAGATTGAAATTCATCATAATCATTTCAGACGAAAGACGTCACTGCTAGACACAAGGCCTTCCTCAAGTGTCATCACAACAACCGATCCTGTGCGTCTCGCAACCATCGGTTTCCTTCAACCCTCACCAGGTCATTGGTCCACCTTGTGGGAGGCCATTCAACACTGCATCGACCGGTACACGGTCGCTACTCCAGAACTTTTCGGCCCCATCGACTACCCCTTCCACGAGCAATGTACTCACTGCAACTTCTGTTTGGCTATTCTTCGGGCTATGTCTACCATACAGTGTCTCAAGACGAAAGTCTATCACCTGACACTCGCCACTCACCATGACATTCGCCACTAAAACGTGGTCACTCATGATTGAAATTGGGTTGTTAAAATGTTCAAATAATCCTAATTCATTACAAATTATGTATGTACAATCTATTCAAATGTATGAAGCCTGTAATGGGTTTTTTTTATTTTTTTTTCACGCTAAACAAACTAGAACATTAAAATTTGTCGCAATGTACGTAACATTACTGAATGTTTATGAGCGGTGTTTACATAATTTCAGGGCTATTCTACTAGTGGACCAGTTTCGGACGCTGGCTGAGCTCATAAGTACTTTTGAGTGCTTTTCAAAGTGAAGTTCAGACAGTTAACTAGTAGTATGAGTGCTACAGTCGTATTTGAGATGGTTTGTAATGGTTATTTAAACGTTTAACCCGTCGCATGCCCCATTAGCAGACACAGTAGATTTTAATTATTATCTGCACACCTGGTGTGCATTCGACGTGAAGTTTTTTTTTTTTTTTGTGGTTGAAAATTATCCAATGACATCTCCCGCTCTAGGGTGGAGCGGGAAGGCGTGTCAGATTCTTACTGACTAAAACCAACCCCTGTTCCTTCCCTGCCCTGAGTGCCCAGGGGCACGGTAACTCTGTTTCGAATTTATCCACAACCCCTGGGCAGACGTGTGAAGAGTAAAAGTAACAATTAGCCTGAAGACATTTTATGCTAGTGTTACCATTACTGAAATACTTGAATTCAAACAAACCCATAACATTTTAACACTAGTATTTTTTTCAAAATACATATTTTAAACACAATATTTTCTTTTTAACTTAACCCCACACTACTAACTACACTAGGAATAACTCCTGTATTGTGGTTGCGATCAAAAACATGTAAACTCGTTTACATAAGACACCCAAACCAGGAACAACTATCTGTAAGCCATACAAATATTTGTTCCGTGCGGGAATCGAATCCGCGACACGCAGCACAGCAGCCGAATGGTCAACCACTGCGCAAACAGTGTTGTTAAAATTATGAAACAACTATTTCACAACGAAACTATACTGTCAAGAACAGCTTACCTTTTGCTTGTTTGCTACACTACGCATAAAAAATAGATTCTGTACTATGGATGAACAGACTCACAACACCGTACGATTCTACTGTTTAGTTATGCTTCCCTAATACATCTATGTAACATAGCCTTTTAACCTTCCCATTGCTGGGACACAGGCCTCCTCTCTGTGACAGAGAATGGGAATTAAACCAACACGCGGACCCAGTGCGGTTTGGCGGAATTCACATTTGTCTTCAAATGGACATACCGATTTCCTCACGATGCTATCCTTCACCATAAGAGCAGTGATGATGAAATAATTTACACAAAGTATATTTCCTGCCTGTGCTCGTGGCTAAGTAATAACAGTCGCACGGGTCGATCCATCAGGTTAAGCAACGCTTGCCGGGGTTGGTCCATGGATGGGTGACCATCGAGTGCCTCCGAAAGCACGTTAAGCCGTTGGTCCCGGCTGTAAATCGTGGATCTTTGACAGTCGTTACGGGTCGTCAGAAGCCCGAAAAAGTCTGACATCCAGTCTTACCAAGGGGTATCGTATTACCCAGTAACTGGGTTGTGGCGGTCAGATAGGCAGTCGCTCCATGTAAAATACTGGTATTCAGCTGTATGCGGTTAGACTGGCAGCCGACCCAAAGATAGTTGGGAAAAGGCTAGGCAGATGATGTTCGTTCGAACACACGGCCTACAACATGTAGGTAAGTCAGAGCCGTTACCACTGGGCTACCATTGTTTTTTCCTTTTATTCGCTAATAGAACAAAATTAAATGCACGTCCAGAGTTTCTTTGTTAGTAAGAAACTTTTTTAACATTCCGCTGTCTATAAGACCTCGCCACGTCGTTGCAATATCCTCTTACATCCCGGCGCGAGATAAGGAGGACGGAATCCCTTATTTTTCACCTATCACATTGTTTCCACGCTGTTCTACCAAAGAAAAACACACAGACTATTAGTTTGTCACACCGAGAAAAAAATCTGTCTTACGGCGCAATTTTACGACTTTAATGGTTTTTAATTGAACATCACGTCTAAAATACTAGTCTTATTTCTTTGAAAAAAAAAATGTTAATTTAGGCAATTTCCATCGTAATTTGATCTCGGAATATTTGAATTTATATTTTATAACATAGTATAATCAATTTTAAAGTTATATCAAACGCGAATAAAAAATTGAGAATTACGCAAAAACTATAAAGTGTATTTTTATGAAACCTTCACCATTTTATAGATCATTTAATTATTTATAATTTAGTCTTAGAGTTTTAGTTTAATACCTGTTGTTTTATGTGTAATAAATTAATAATGCGTCTAATTTCGAACAGCGCTCCTTGATGGGCGAGTCCTATTACTGGGTGGACATACGACGCGTTACGTGAGCTCAGCGCAGAACACGCAAGCTAACCACTCAATGCCATTGGCAGCTAATAGTGCCTTAACAAAATTACTTATCCGCGGAAGATGGAGACAGTTTTTTACAGTATTGGAAATCTTACTGCTAGGCAACCCATCTAGTCAGGGTCACCGGTGTTCATCAGTATCGAAATCTAAAGAGTGGAATTCCTTGCCTGATCTGTATTTCCTGATAGCTACAATCTGGGGGTCTTGAAGTCAAGTGAGAATAGATTATTTCTAGGCCAGCGTGCTCCATTGTGGACCACATCATCGCTTACCATCAGGTGTGATAGTGGTCAAGCGCGAGTCTATAATGATAAAAAAAATCTGCAATACCAGAGACTTTGTCGATGCGTTGTAATCATAAAGATAAAACTAAATGTCTCAAAGATGCCTGTAATTACAATGGTGTCCATCTCTATCAAACTTAAACACGTACAGCAACGCTCTTTGAAGGCATAAACGGGCATTGTCATTGGATGTATGGTGATTCGCATAAACAGTATATAACGATCCCACTGCTGGACAACAGGCCTCCTCTCTGTAGTAAGTGACTTGTCCCGCTTGGGCCGATGGTGGCCAGGGTCGAGGGAGTGTTTGAAAAAGTCATCGCACCTCTGGAACTCATACACAACTGAACACGGGTTGGTTTTCGTCAGTCAAACCGGCCAAGTGCATGTCGGACTTCACACATTTAGGGTTCCGAACCAAATGTATTTTTGACTATGTTTATGGCTTTGGATCAACAAGATGGTTAAACTGTGAACATTTGCTGAGTGACTTCAACCGTTTGACTGTAAAAACTATGTGACAGAAGACAGACAGAGGGACAGATGGACAGACGGACATGTGAGTGACAGCAATAGGGCTCCGTTTGGACTCTTCGGGTACGGAACCCTAAAAAAACCTCCTCTGTGTAAAGGAGTAGGCCATTAACCGCCACACGGTGGCAAGGCGAGTCGGTGGTTAGTGATTGGTTAGTAGGCAGGTCTGCCCCGGACGAGCACCAGTAAATCATTTATCAAATCAGCTTATTAAATAATGCGAATTGCTCACTAAAACACAAGCCCGTGTATTCCCCCTTGCCACGTATGCTGCTAAGTGGAAAACAAGATAAGGGGAGAATTCTGCCAGTTCATTACATTACGCGCTGGCTTGACGGAGAGCAGCGTAAGCATGAGTGTAGCCAGCATTATGATGCAAATATTAACTCATACACTTCTTTTTGGTGAGCTGGCATTTTTTGTCCAGCTCTGTTTGAGTTGAAAAAAAATAAAGCGAAATATTGTTTGTTGTTTATAGCATCTTTAGAACTTATGTTTTTATTTCTTATAATAAAGTCTTCGAACAAATTGATTTCTTACTCGAATTTTATACACATCAAATAATTTTCTAAACATTGTGATCATGATAAGTTAAGATAAGTTAGAGTAACAAACACACAGTAGTAGCAGTTGCATAATTTTTTGTAATTTGTAGATCTTTGATAGTCATTAAAAGTTTCAGAAGCCTCGAAAACCTGACAACCAGTTTTGCGGAGGGGTATCGTATTGCAGAGCTACTCGGTTGTGGATGTGGAAGTCAGACAGCCCTAATAATATTATGCTGCTGTATTTAGTTAGCCTGAAAGCTGACTCTAACAAAACTAGAAAGCGCTAGATGAATGGAATATTTAGCAGCAAACACGTTTGTCTGTATTTTAACATCCTCTAATAACTTAATCTGCTGCCTGAAGTTACAGTTATCACTGGCTGGCTGGCTTTTCCTTAATATGCAAGAAATAATAACGTCTATTATACATACAGCTACTAGCAACAATGTCAACCTTTGTACTTCCCTATATTACATGAACTGCAAAAAATATCAACAGCAGAGTTTCCCCCCGTCGCTCGTAAACCGTTACTTGGTACCGGTCGGTAACGTGCAAAGTGTGATATGTTTTACGACCCGTTTCATAGCGCGGAGTGGTTGGGCCAAATGAAGTTTACGCACAAATACAATAAAATATGTCTTTCTCGCCTGTTTTCCTACAATAAGATGAGACTACAGTCGTATTTTTCTGAGCTGTCTTTCGTGAGATATAATGTCTCAGAAAAATATGCCTTGAGTCTCGAAAACAATTTTTGGTGCCTTTTTGCCGAAATGAAATCTGAAGATACCGAGAACCAATTTTTTATGAAGCTTAATAAAATTACACGTGTCACACTGTATTTTTTTATTTTTGATTGGTGAGCAGGCCCAATTGAAAGTGGGTGACCTACTCCACTGATCTACCACCTAGATTCTTTCATTCCTACGTTGCAACCCAAATATCAATACTCCCAAACCAACACACCTACTGCGCAGGAAAAATCAACTGAATCGGCACTCCATAGCGTAGTCTCATATATTATGGGAAATGTTTTAAAAATTAAAAACACATCCCTGGCTGCCTTCATCGACATAGAAGGTGCCTTTACAAAACAAACTTCGCCAGCATCGGTCAGGCACTAGCCGTGCACGGTGTTGCGCTAACTCTTATAGAATTAATTCACAATGTGCTAAAACACCGCGCTATTCAAATTAGTGTGAAAACCACTACACGAGGCATCGTAAGTAGAGGCTGCCCGGTCGCGGGCTGTCACCTCTGCTGTGGAATCTAGTCGTAAACGAGATTATCACAGATCTCAACGCCAGTAACCTGTACTCGGTAGTTTATAAAGATGACATATCAATCCCAATCTCCGGCAAAGTTGAAGGTGTCTTATGAGAAAGGCCTGCAAAATAATCGAAAGTTTGTGAGCAAAATACGAACTATCGATGAACCCTGCGAAAACAGAAATAATAAACAGAAGAGTCTTCGGACCCCAAAAACATTCAAAACCATTCAACACCGAACTAACACTCGAAGAAGAAGTCAAGTAGGTACTTAGGAGTGGTCCTCGATAAACTGCTCTGAAACAAGCATGTCGCCTAAAAACTTAACAAAAGCACAATCACACTTTATAAATGAGAAAAGTGCCAGGAAAAACATGGGGACGCTCTCCAAAGATTACAATGTGGCTATACACAGCCGTGATCAGACCAATGCTGACCCATAGCACTTTGGTTTGCTACTCTCGACCACCATTACCAGGCTCCAAAGTTCTGTAACAAAGGCTGTACTGTTCCATTATCATCGGCTGTATGAGAGCCACTACAGCTGCAGCAATGGAGATAGCACTGCAACTAACTCCCTTTGACTGGTACATGCAGCAAGAGGCAACACTAGCTGCCTTCAGGCTTATGCACCTATGTAGGCATATGGGGCAAGAACTGCACCAATCCTCACGCTGGCATCCTGGACCAAGCGATTGAGTACTAACCTCGCATCGTGTGGTAGAACACCCAATCAACCCATTTTTGACCGACTTCAAAGAAGAGGAGGTTATCAATTCGGATGTTTACTTTTTGTATACAAACATTTTTTTTAATGTATGTTCGGGCATAACTTTGTCATAATATAGACGGATTTGCAAAATTATTTTTTGTTCGAAAGAAGTTTATTCCGAAATGGTCCCATTTAAATTTCATACAGATATGATGATGAGTTTCGGAGACAGACAACGGAACTCTTCAAAAAATGACAGCAAATCAACCGCGACAACTAAAAAGTGAAAAGTAAAAACTTTGTTCCAAAAAAAATAGAACCGATCTATTTTTTTTGGAAGAAAGTTTTTACTTTTCACTTTTTAGTTGTGATTCCCTATTAAATTGTGAATAGTAGCAGTCGCGGTTGATTTGCTGTCATTTTTTGAAGAGTTCCGTTGTCTGTTTCCGTAACTCATCATCAGATCTGTATGAAATTTAAATGGGACTATTTCGGAATAAACTTCTTTCGAACAAAAAATAATTTTGTAAATCCGTCTATATATTTTTGAACAAAAACTATATCACACAAACAGTAGAGTAAGAAACGGACCAGTCAGGACGCAATGAGTTACGCATCTACACAGCTACCCACTGAACACACTACACTGAATTACATTTAGTTAATGGTACTAATAAGTTCCACTAGCAGGAGCTCGTGACTAAAGTAATAACAAACCGCACGGGTCGATCCATCAGGTTAAGCTACGCTTGCCGGGGTTAGTCCATTGATCGGTAACCATCTTTACATACCGAAACTCCTCCATGCCTCGAAAAGCACGTTAATCCGTTGGTCCCAGCTGTCAAACGTGGATCTTTGACAGTCGTTAGGGGTCGTCAGAAACTCGAAAGTCTGATAACCAGTCTTACCAAGGGATACCTAGTATCGTTAACCGAGTAACTGGGTTATGAAGGTCAGATAGGCAATTGTTCCATGTAAAATACTGGTATTCAGCTGTATAAGATTAGACTGGAAGCTGACCCCAAGATAGTTGGTACAAGGCTAGGCAGATTGATTGACTTATATTTTCCACCAACCCTTAAAACACACTTTACAAATCCTGTTAGAAAGTAAGCCGCTTGTGAACACTCTACCTTCACGCTCGCTACTCACTAAGCCACCACAAATTGGCAGATTTACGTCATAAGCTGAATACGCTGAAAATATTATGTAACTCAAGATGAAACGGACGATGGAAAATATTTACGCCGCAGTTCCTTCCAGTTAATATTAGTTAGGTGGTTAATTTTTTTCAAGACACTTTAACGTTTTTATAGTGACGTGGCTTCTTAAATTAAACTGGTAAACTATATTGCCCTATAACTAGCTACTCTGACTGCGTGAAAAGTATTTTCTGGCATTTAAATTAACCCACAAGAACACACTATAGCGATAAAAGTAGGTATATTAGGTCATAGAACACTATTTTATTAACCGACTTTTTCTGTTATTGTGAACGCAAACAGGTAGCCCATGATCAGGATCCTATATAAAGATACATCTACCTACATCCGAACAGACGTAGAAGCTTGATTAAATAAACAACATCTATACAGAGGAACTCATGGCATTAGTAACAACAGCAGCACGGGTCGATCCATCAGGTTAGGCTAAGCTTGCCTGGGTTATTCCATGGATGGGTGACCATCTTTACATATCGAGATTCCTCTGTGCCTCGGAAAGCACGTTAAGCCGTTGGTCCCGGCTATCAATCATGGATCTGTGACAGTTGTTATGGGTCGTCAGAAACCCGAAAGTCTGACATCCAGTCTTACCAAGGGGTATCGTATTACCCAGTAAATAGGTTGTGGAGGTCAGATAGGCAGTCACTCCATGTAAAATACTGGTATTCAGCTGCATCCGGTTAGACTGAAGGCCGACCCCAAGATAGTTGGGAAAAGGCTAGGCAGATTGATACCGATTTTCACTTAAACAGAGTTAAGAGGAAGGTTGAGGTCAACATCAATAAAGAAAATTATAAGTAAAATTCGAAAGCACTGGAGTCGCATTATACATTCAGCCTAAAACTATAACTCATGGTATGGCGTTCCCGGGCCTGCGGACGGCGAGCAGTGGGTAGCTCGCCGTCCGATCAGCACCGGGCCCGTGAGTCGACGGCGCGTAGTGTTCCACGCGCGCCTCGAAGAGATTAGTGTCAGCCACTGCATGCTTAGGGGTAGCGGATAAATTGTGAAAATGAGTTACCTCACCCCTGGGCACTCAGGCAGGGAAGGAACAGGGATGGGTTTTAGTCAGTAAGAGTCTGACACGCCCTCCCGCTCCAGCCAGAGCGGGAGAAGTCATTGGATGATTTCCCAAACCCCAAAAAAAAAAAACAAAAATGGTAAGGCGTTTCTCACACGACGCCGCGCACCAACGCGGTTGGTGGTGAAGCGGATCTAACATTGCATTGTATTATAATAATAGCATAATCATCAGCCATTTAATGTTCTCACTGCTGGGACATAGGCCTCCTCTCTGTGAGAGGGAATCGGCCTTAATCAATTCAGTGTCTCATGTCTTCGAATGTTTTGTTCTAGGACATGCTCATTTTCTTACAATGTTTTCTTTCACCGTTTGAAAGCAGTAATGATGAAATTAACTAACACAAAGTAATGTGAATGCCTGGGTTCGAAACCCTGACCCTGACACGTAAATCGGAGACGTTACTACTAGCCTACCACTTGACTATTCTTGCTAACTACATCGGACTGGCTTGTATGTAATCCGCTGATGCCTAAAATACGTGCACCGCCCGATAGCACGGACCAGCGGCGGTCACGCCGCTTCCGCCCTCCGCGGCGGTGCGCGGTGTCGTGTTTAAACTGCCTTATTTTTTTTGAAAGTGCAAATAAAAAGTGTTTGGAAAATCCAAAAGTGCACGCCTCATAATGTTCTTTTCTTTTAGAACTGAAAATAAATTGTATTGCTGAATTATAGAGTAAAAAAAATTGAAATTTTGACCTTCAATATCTCCGGAAAAAGTGGATTTCCAGGTATGGTCTAGTCAAAAAAAATGATCCAAATAATGGGTAGAATATGTGGCTTTCGGCTTCGCAAACTGTTTTTTTACACCCGGTATACAAAAATTGCTATCAGTCATCACTTTTAATTAAATATTAAAAAAACGATGGAAACTGCGATAGTGAATATTGAAAAGGTTCATCTTGAGAAAATTCTGAACAAAACAAAAAAAAACGGCTCTCGATAATTTTTATGGCAGTTATTCGGACTATTTCACGAACGGTTATTCTTACAAAAAGAGTTAATACATACAGACATCCGGACGTCCAAGTAAATTTTTGTTCAAACTCTTTTTTTCTTTAAAGTAGCAGAACAAATGTTTTTTAAAGCATAAAGTAAGTTTTCTCAAGTCTTTTCTTGATATACGTGTACGTATATTAATATCCTATGGATGAAATATTAACGGTCACTATCACGGTATCAGTGCTACGCTACGGTTTAATTATGTGGGGTAACAGCACTGATCAAAATAGAGCATTTGTCGCACAAAAGCGATGCATTAGAGCAATACCCGACGAATCTTGCTGGCCGGTGTTTAAGAAACTTGATTTGTTGCCGATGCCGTCCCTTTATATTTTTGAAGTTTTTATGTTTGTGTGGAGGCAAACGGAATTGTTTGCGAAAGCAAGCGATGTAAATTCTCGCAGCAGGCGCGACCCCTACAGGCTCGTGTTGGATGTCCTCCCAAGGCTTCCGAAATATAATAAAAGCTGCATGTTTATTTGTGTCCGGGTATACAATAGAAATACCAAATGAATTAAAAACATTAAATACAAGACTGTTCAAAATTAAATTAAACAAATGGCTATCTGCTAACAGTTTTTATAGTGTTAGAGAGTTCCTGGAGCATAAAATCGCATGATGATTGATTGAATTATGCATGTAATATTTGCACGCTTATATTTAGCAAGCAAAACATGTTTGTTCACACTATTTTATACCATTACCATCTTTTATACCATGTTTTTAGCAAATAAATTATCTTATCTTATCTTATCTAACGTAATAGTCGTTTTTAGGCCTGAAAATTGCTTGGCTTTGACGTGTTGAGTGTAGATCACTACCTCAAAAGTTTCGCGTTATGAGGCATGCAAAACGATAACACCCTCCATGTATACTACAGCACTGACTGGCAAAAGCCTCAAAGCACTTATTGATCTGCTTACACAAAAAGGTAGTGACAGCATCACTAAGACCTCACTATCCTTTGTCTCACCTTACAACCAAGAACTTTTATCTCCCTCTCTTTCTTTCTTATTAAAGAACCAAGTATCTAATTCAGTCCCTAAAGCTGTCACCTACTCTCGTGCCTAAGAAACAAACTGCAAATTGCCTGTAGGAGCACAGGAACGTAGCTCGCACTAAATTATTTACTAATTAGAACCTAGGTGGCGAAAAAGAAATGTCCCATCGTACAAAGGAGATAATTTGCTGAAAATTTCCACTTTTTCACTGAACACAGAGTAATTTTCTCTTTCTTCTTTTTCAGTGCTTCCTTTGAGAATGTTGTCATTTTTGGGTACTTTTATAAAAAGTAGTTTTTGGTTGAGTGTGCACAAACGCGAACAAAATAATGATGTATGTGTATACTTCATAAAATATTTTCGTTTATGTGCTTTTTAAGTTTAACCTAAATAACGTTTTATAAATACCCACCTATATAATTTTCAATTATAATTATGAAAATTAGATAAGTTTTAACAAATAATGTGTAAAGCGAATCAGTTTGATAAGTACCTATATTTATCAAACAAAGTCGGGTAGTTACATCTTTTATAACTCAACAACGGCTGGAACGACTTTTGTATTCTTTGATTTGTTGGATTTGTCTCCGTCTTGAAAAGCAGAATAAACACGAAAACATCGAAAAAATTCACGAAAAACAAAATTTTGAGGTGGTACACAGTTTGCCGGGTCAGTTGGAAATAATCACTTAGATATCATAACGACTGTCAAAGATCCACGATTGACAGCCGGGACCAACGGCTTAATGTGCTTTGCAAGACACGGAGGAGTCTCAGTATGTAAAGTTTGTCACCCATCCATGGACCAACCCCGGCAAGCGTAGCTTAACCTGACGGATCGAACCGTGCGGCTGTTATTACTTTAGTCACGAGCTCTTCTTCTTATCTCTGATTTATATTAAGTTCAAAAACACACTCAAATTCATAAAAAATCTAAAGGATATGTCAACCATTGACCTTTTTACAATAAATTATTTCTCATCCACCAAAGAGACCCCAACTTTCCATCCTGCCCTCCTTTTCACACCACTTCCTTTGAAGTTTAAACTTTACACTTCAGACCAAAAAAACTCAGCTGCTGCATTGAGGTCTAAAAATAAATCTGGTCTCAATTCTGCTGTAAAAAGCTTCGTGGCTCGTTAGTTAATCCAATTAGTGGGCTGTTTTAATTGGATTCTTTTTGTGGTGCCGGTGCAAGGTGTTTGTGGTCGCTATAAATGTACGACGTACTAATTAGGGGAGAAATGTGGTAGTGGATCGGTTTCTTTTACAGGTGAGGGTTGTTTTTGGTTGGGATTTATAAGGTGGAAGTAATAACGAAATAGTGAAGTTGAGATTAAGAGATTTAGTTATAAATTTTGTTGTCGACGGAGCCACATTGATTCAGGAGACTCAGAGAGAGGTCTTAGATCTTAAAAGAGAGTATATTTTTTAAACTAATGTAATTATTTATTGATTTGGTGATTTCATTATAAAGAAATTGCTTAACCACTGATCAAATGCAATGCCATTGTTATACGTATCAATTGTTTTGGCAGAGGAATCTTTTAAATTTCTCGGGAACCTAATGTCCCGGAAATTTGGAAGACGAACGAGGGGCTGAAGCCAACTCGCAGAGGCCTCTTAGACGCTTTTAGGCAATGAGGCTTTCTAGGAATTATTTTCAGTGTGAACATAATTATGTTAGCAAAAGGGGAATTAACACGTCTAACACCATCTTACAAGCTAAATCAAATAAAAGCTACAAAGGAACAGAACATCTGTATTTATTACATTTTCCATATTCTTTTATAACCCAAGTACTAGTCTTTTGTCACGGGAAAGTGTTTGAAAGAGTGATTGTGGCCCTGTCACAGGCAACTGAAGGAGCTCATGTGGGTTTTAGTCTGTAAGAGTCTGACACGCCCTCCCACTTCAGAGCGGGAGAACTTATTTGGTGATACCCACCCTGAAAAAAAAATACTATTCTTTCACAACACTTTATGCTATTATCTAGGACTGTTCTTACTATCTAACTCATGACAAGTGGTATCTCCAGACAGAGCTTATGAAATTTTGTGTGATTGTCTCTGAAGGGTTGTACATGGTCCGAAAATGTGCAAATGGAGAGTTCGGTCAGTTCGGTGTTTTGGTCCAAGGTAGAAGAAAATGACCAAATCGTGCAATATATTTTGATTGGTGCCGGATGCCGAGTTGTTAATTTACCTACCTACTGATTTCCTCTGTATTATTGTTTTAGGCACGCTATAAAAATAATATCGCAGTTTTTACAATAACTCGAAACTAATAATTTTGATTATGAAACTAAAAAAAAATGAAAAAGCAGGCCTATGTGCTATTAATTGCAAATTATTTCAGAATACCAACACATTATTGTGATATTATTAGTTTTAAAATATAAGTAAATAAATGAAGAACCCAAAAAAGGATAGATTGACGGATAAGTGATGGTGTGACAGTTGATAAGAGGAAAAAAAGAAGAAAACGTCATCCACTGACAAGTTTTAGAGATTAGTGAATTAGTTTTAACACTGAATTTACGGTCAATACATATCAAAAACACAATATCTATTCAACTGGTGACAGAACTATCCAGGTGATGACATACTGGTCGGAAAAAAAAACAGTCGAATCGATACGAAAAGGAGAAGCTAAATCAACACCCGCTATCTCTTATGATTGTACCACGATTATAGGATTCGCTAGACAGAGGTAGGCCAGGAAACCGTAAGATTTCATCGTAGACGAACGGGAGGGTACAAATTATTCTTCTTTACGACGCCCTGTGGGTTTTGTTGGTATAATGGTAAGCTGAGAAAAACTACAGCTGTATTTTGATTTAGGATTTTCATGACTTGGATTTGTGAGTGTGTCTTTTGGCTCAAAGAAACTGCCGCAGATGTACTCGTAACTGAAAATTCACAAAGTTTTTCAATAATACTGATTACAGTCAACTATCTTTACTTTCAGAAGCATCATTTTTAAGGTTCCGTACCCGGTAAGAAACTTAAGGCGCTATTAACTACCAATGACTTTGAGTGGTTAGCTTACGTGTTCTGTGCTGAGCTCACGTAAGGCGTCGTAGGCCCACCCAGTAATAGGACTCGCCCATCAAGGAGCGCCGAAATTAGACACATTATTAATTTATTACATATAAAACAACAGGTATTAAATAAAACACTGAGACCAAATTATAAATAATTAAATGGTCTTTAAAATGGTGAAGGTTTCATAAAAATACGCTTTATAGTTCTTGCGTGATTCTCAATTTTTTATCCGCGTTAGTTATAACTTTACAAATTAATTACACTATGTTATGAATATATAATTTTAAATATTGTCAGATTAAATTACGACGGAAGTTGCCTAGAGTAACATAATTATATTTTTTTCAAAGAAATAAGACTAGTCATTTAGACGTGATGTTCAATTAAAAACCATTAAAAGTCGTATAATTGCGCCTTAACCCTATTACTAAGCCTTGGCTGTCTGACAGCGGGCTGTATCTCATGAATCGTATTAGGTAGACAGAAATTTTCACAGCGTGTGTAGCTCTATTATTATTACTTTTATTTTATTTATTTTTCCCACAGATTTAAGTTATTTTATAAAGTGTGACTTTTTTGGTGTAGATTTAACAAAGATTATTCTATCTATGAGCTCGTGGCTAAAGTAATAACAGCTTTACAGGTCGATCCATCAGGGTAAGCTACGCTTGCCGAGGTTGGTCCATGGATGGGTGACCATCTTTACATACCGAGACTCCTCCGTGCTTCGGGAAACACGTCAAGCCGTTGGTCCGGCTGTCAATCGTGGATCTTTAACAGTCGTTACGGGTTGTCAGAAGCCCGAAAGTCAAACCAGTTTTACTAAGGGGTATCGTATTACCCAGTAACCAGTTATCAGTTACTGGGTAATACGATATCCGAATACCAGTATACACAACCCAGGTTATGGAAGTCAGATAGACAGTTGCTCCATGTAAAAGACTGGTATTCAGCTGCATCCGGTTAAACCGGAAGTCGACCCCAAGATAGGTGGGCAAAGGCTAGGCAGATTGAATATTGTTCATTTCTGGTCTCTATTCACCTCCATTATATCCCCCTACGTCATTGAAAACGGTCCTTTGTAGAAGAGACGTGAAATATAAATCTATAAATAATTAATAACCGTGCCTCGCCTTATAATTGAATCTTGGCATATTTCCTTGAGGAAAGTCTATAGAGAAAGCGCACAGTGGTAACCCAACATATTTGATGCGGACAAAAAATATTTTATTTTATATTCCCGTCACGTGGAGGTGAACTAGTTTTATTCGCTGCTAGCAGTATTCAGAGGATTTTTCTCCATATACGTTGGGTTTCTGTGTTACGATTTTCCTTATGAGAATGGCGACGAAAATGAACGCCTTTTTTGGATTAGCACGTATTTTTTAGCAGATTTGAAAAGGTGTGTTAAGTTAACATCATACAAAAGCGAGTATTATTTTGGAAGATTGATTAAGATAGAAGTAAGAAAAAAAGAGTATTTGTATTCTTTTTTTTTGTTTTTTGTTTTAGTATTTCTTTTTTTTTTTGTTTTTTTTTTTTAAGATCGATTATACCTGTGACTTTAAGGTCAAGAGTGAATAGGTTACTTCTAGGTAAGGTCATCGTCAACCACATCATCGCTTACTAACAGGTGAGATAGTGGACAAATGAAAAAAGGTTAGAGTTTCTTGTTGCTCGAACACTAATCATGTTAGTTATTCTATTTAATTTATCAAATGGATTAATTATTTAGTTTACTTATTAGCAAGAGAAATATTTTTCTAACTCTTATATCCTGAATTCCCAATAGAAAATAAATAAATAACTTGCTTCATCGAAGTTATACAAGTGTGGTACATATTAGATTAAATTCACTGGGCTTCTTCAATCTCAGGAGATTAGATTCGAAACTCCGAGTCTTAATAGATTTCTGATTGAACTATAGCGAGGCCACGGGAAATATTACATTAGAAGGATGCTTATTGCATGGTATTTAGGATTCCGTATAAATGCAAAACGGAACACTGTGAATTAAAGCACTGACAATCATCAAATTGAATTCGGAACACGTATTACGTACACGGTTGGGGTAGTGGCTAAGCAATCGGCTGATCCCACCCATACGCCCAAATCATTTTATTTATTTATTTATTATTTACAAAATCCATAGCTCTCTGAAATTTTATCTTAAAATATATAACTAGTCTACTAGCCAATTACGGATTTATAATTTATTAGCTATACAATACATTCTGCAGAAACAAACATACAGAGTGAAGTGAACTGCTAGCACCATCTAGGTTTTTCTAAGTGTATCGTGTAGGTGATTGTGTAGAAGTGTGCATGAGGAGTTGCAAATGTGTGTGTGAATAATGTGAATATGTTATAGTGGTGTGCGGTGATTGTGTGTATACCTTCTATTCAATTCTTTTATTTTAATTTAGAGAGTTATTTGACAGTTCTCGAATATTTTGGGAACATATTAAGGCGTATATATCCGCCAAGCGGCGCCCTCATTGAATAAAAATTTGTAGCAAAGCGTAGAAAATAGAGATTAAAGAATCTTATGTTGCGTTTGTTACAAAGATGATAAGGTATTTTTACGTTCATATACATACCACATCATATCATACCTTATCCTCTTTGTAACAAACGCAACATATGATTCTTCAATCTTTATTTTCTATGCTAAGACACGATTTTTTATTCAATGAGGGCGCCACTTACGGGGAGGTAGGCCCTTAAGTACTTAATTGTAAAACTATGGTCCTGGGCTAAACTAATATACGCACCTAGGATGAACTGATTTGGCCTAGGATAAACTAGTTTAGCCTAAATAAGCCATGGCCGGTAACAGATACTAGTGCGAGTTAAAAGTTTAGTTTTGCTTGCGCGATTCAACGGTGCAGCATCCATTAACTATGTAAATAAAGTGCAGATATTTGCTACTTTGAATAAAATTTCACCATTTAATGGATCGTACGCGGTAATTGGCAGTCTACCTAATAAATACGCATATTAACGTATTCCGTATTATAACGGTAACATATATAAGAATACAAAGTTGCAGCTTTCCAGTACTAACAGTCTCTAAGCTATGCCTCAGACGGACAGACTGAAACCATAAGGGTTCCTTGTCCTTGTTAGGACTACGGAATCCTAAAAATGGTAACTAAACAATTATTTTCTCTGAATTTAGTCACTTAATCCTTGAAGACTACTACTGATTAATTAATGAAGTTGTAGGATTTATGTCAGTAAACGAAAAGATTTTTACTAAGAAACAAAAACCATTTGTTTGTAATTTTTCTTTTGACATTCTAAGAATACCTCAGTTATAATTAAATAAAGAAACTTCAAATGCCATTCAGGAATTCAATTAGCTACTTCTGTTTTCTTTTCTCAAAATATATTATTACCGTTTTTCAGGCTACCTACTTAATTTTTCAGACTAAGTGTCTTCAATTGAAATCTCAATTCCTAATGAAAGATAAAATATTCTTAGTCTGCCTTCATTAACATATTTCATTAAGGTACAACAGAAAAATGTATCAGTTTCTTCATTTAATTACTTGCTTTCTGATGAAAAATTAAGCGAGATTTATGCGTAAACGACATTCATACATTTAATTTCGTCCCATTGCAATATTAAGAAAACCAATAGGTGTTAATCCTACTATTAGACTGCGAAAGTTTAGATGAAATCAATCGGCCAAATCGGCAATGATATATTGACTGGCCTGTTGGTCTAGTGATTAGTGACCCTGACTGCTATGCCGGAGGTTGTGGGTTCGATTCCCACCCAGGACAAATGTTTGTGTAATGAGCACGATCATTTGTTCTGTGTCTGGGTGTAATTTATCTATAATATGTATGTATTTAGAAATATATAAGTATGTTTATCAGTTGTCTAGTACCCATAACACAAGCTCTGCTTAGCTTGGGACTAGATGGCGTTGTATGATAGTTGTGGAATATTATTATATTATTATTATTATTATAGGCTCGTCGAGTCGAGGCTCCAGAGTCTTGAGCATCGACGCCGAGTTGCTAGCATGTCGGTTTTCTATCGGTTGCATTTTTTGAATTGCGTAGTTTAATTCCATCAAGCCCGTTCCATCATCGGACCACTAGACGTACGGCGATGCGCCACCGGTACATGGTGGACCAGATCCACCCACCAAACAAAACGTTTTGCGAACACATTCATTGTGCGTACAGATAAGGAGTGGAATTCTCTGCCAGAGTCTGTGTTTTCTGATAGCTATATACAACCTGGGCGTCTTTAAATCAAGACTGAATAGGTTATTTCTAGGTAGTGGTGTTCAAAGTTGCTTTATGGCAATCACTTACTAAATGTTAAGCAAAAAAAAAAAAAAAAAAATGTAAGCAGGCTTTCTTAAATGCTTTAATTTAACATGCTTTTTCTTTTTATTCGTATCGCGTAGGTACTTGTTACGGCCAAACGGGTGAGCGCGAAAAAAGCAAGCGCGATGACTGTTAACTGAGAGTAATGCTTTTTATGAGTATTACATCGCGTTTATGAATAATCAATGAAGTTTCCTTCATACCTACTTTGCAGGCTTAGGACTGTCTATAATTGATTAAGTGTTATTTTGTGTTACTATGAAATAAATTGTTACCTATTATTTAGAGCAACGGCGTATTTAAAAGTTCATTGATTGTATGTACAAAAATCGACTTTTTACATAATTATTGTCATTTACCATGATTTTGTTTGTAATCTGTTAAAAAAATCATTGTTCTTTCTAAACATTTTCGTCCGTTAAAATTAAAAACACACAAAACAACAACTCACTCAATCTCAATCAATCGTCCTTACACAATTATAGATTCAATAATGCGTGTCCTATCACTGTTTTTTTACACAAAAAACATTAATAAACAAAATAAAATAACTGATTTATTTAACACGTTACATTATTACGTGATCGTAAATTCGCGCGCGCACGCGCACGACAGCAAGCGCTATGATGCAACGACAGGTGCGCCCCGCCGCTTACTGCTTACGAGTGCTTAGCGCTTATACCGAGTTTACGCGAGTGCGTCGAGTGAACTAAGTAAAACCAAATAAGCAATTAGCAAAAAGCAACAAGTGAGAGCCACGAAAGCATTTGCTTTACGATATTTTTAAAAAGCAAGTTATTTATATTGCTTTATGATATATTAACCACCACTACTTCTAGGCAAGCGTGCTCCATCATCGAACTCATCATCGCTTACCATCAGGTAAGATAGCGGTTAAACGCGTGCCTATAATGAATAAAAAAATGCACGGCTGAAAGTATCTGGATGAAATTTGGCACAGAGATAGATTACAGTCTGGAACAGCACATAATTTTAAGTAATAATTTATAATAGGAGAAGTATTAATTCCACGAGGGCGAATACCATTGGGAACGCCACACTTGCGGCGGTAAGGGCTCTGATTGAGGAGTGGCTGGAGAGGCACCACGGCGTCCTCAACTTCCACCTGACCAGGCCCGAAAGTCGATGGCGCGTCGTGTTCCACGCACCTCAAAGAGATGTCAGCAATACCTGACGACCCATGCCCGATGCCCGCCTGG
The DNA here is from genome assembly GCA_951329385.1 of Polia nebulosa. NCBI lineage: Eukaryota > Metazoa > Arthropoda > Insecta > Lepidoptera > Noctuidae > Polia > Polia nebulosa. The sequence goes on along the minus strand of OX589607.1, from coordinate 28,530,784 downwards.
GGTCAAGGATAAATTCGACTTAGACTTGCCCTTGGCACTTGCTGAAGGATTGCTGAAGGAATAGGGGTCGGTTTTAGTCAGTAAAAGTCTGGCACGCCCTCCGGCTCCACCCAGAGCGGGAACAGTCGTTGTTCAGTAACCCCTCCGCCTCCTACCATAACTGCAAGCTTTTGAAATCCAAGGTTAACATAGATCACTGGTCGTTAGTTATGTCCAGCTCGTCCGCAAATCTTCAGCGGGGTCTGCCACGACTTCTGCTGGCTGTGTCAGGGCTCCACATGTGGTTGTTTTGGTGTAGAGTTTTTAATTAACTAACAGAAGATAATTATAAGGTATGATATAGTACAAACTACATTGCCAAATAAAAGTAAAAAAAATGATAACAGTTTATTGTTTTCACAATATACCTAATGCCTTTTATGTGCTTCGCTATGATTTAGATCATTTTATTAATAAAAGGATAGCCAGTGGTTGTAAGAAATATTGGGCACTAAAAGAAATTAAGAGTAATGACTTAGTATCTCCATTAAAAGGAAAACTTTTAATACCTTTATTTTCCCCTATATATATATATACGGATGCGAGACCTGGTTCCTAACCATAATCACCGGAGAAAATAGCGAGATGCCAACGGGCAATGGAGAGGAGTATGTTAGGAATTAAGATCACAGATAAAATCCTCAATAAAGAAATAAGAAGCAAAACCAAAGTTTTTGACGTACTCGCTTGTATTGACAATCTCAAGTGGGGCTGGATGGGTCACGTGCTTCGTGACACAAAAAAGAAATTGAGCTAACTAGTAACCACATGGTACCCAAAAGAGGGTACTAGAAAACAGGGACACCCAATCAGAAGATAGGAGAATGATGTCCGTCACCCTGGGACCAAAGTGCAAGTGTTAAACTAACATCAAATTTTAATTAACCTTTTTCAAAGTACTCTCCTTGGCTACCGATGGACGAATCCCACCGTTGATTCCATGATAAATGAATGATTTTGAGATGAGGCCGGTGTTACCTAGCTGAATACCCTGAGAAGAAACACTGAAACAAACTCAGAGGTCAAAGTCTCTTTTAATGTCCATACCTACAATATGTACTGGTCAAATCATATGAGAACCATGCACGTTAATCTCTAAGTTGATCTTTTGAGGAAAGCACCACGCAGATTTGAGTGGACCTGTCCAGACGGTGCAAGCAGTGAAGCTCAACTCAGAACTTTGAGGATCTCAACGAATTGACGAACAATGCCAAAGTAAGGACATTTGAGTAGGCCGCAAAAGTACTCAAACTGCCAGACAATCATAAAATCTACGTGAATATAATGACCTACATAGTTCTCGCATTCAGAAAATGCTGTATGAGGACTATGCAGCTTAGTGATTGAGTACATGATTGGAAGCATACCGAAAAACCTTTTTCTGCAGCTGCCATGTCACAGCACTTCACCACGACAACTCGCCGACCTGGCTTTCGATTTGCGAGTTTTTTGGCACATAAAAAAATATTAAGAGGATTGTGAAACTGTAAATTTTCACTCTAAAAGCGATAACGTTTTTCCCCTAGTAAACATATTCAAATTTTCATATTTTTGGAAATTGAACTGGAAATGTTGTATAGCTGTTGCCTACATTTATGTTCGCAAAACTCGTTGAAATGTACGAAACAGCTGATTTTTTTTGTCGCGATTACAAAGTTGGTCCCATAGTAAAAGTTATTCAGTTCGATGGTCCAAAGCACTCCTTAAAGTTTCGAGAGTTAATTTTTTAATACCTTATATAATGAAAAACTAGGTCCATAAGTTATTATTTTAAAGAAATATTGCGTACGATATAAGTTATTAGCATCTAAATATCTATATTTTTGACTTAAAATCTTTTTTTTATTTTTTAATTAAACTTAACTGAGTTACTAAAAAAGAAAAACGTACAGACCTAGATTAAGGTATACTGAATCTAATGAAACCACAATTGTTTCATTTCGTAAAGGTTTAGAGAGGTGAAAATGTTATCGCTCGAAACAATATTTCAAAAAGGAAATGTAGGTAATTGCCTCCAAGGCTTGCAACTCTCTCTCGCCGCGTATCGGTGCTTCACAATCCTCTTAACTGTCCACATTCGCCTTAATTTTTGGTTTTAGGACCATTGCGACTTCTGGCTCTCCCAAAAATTGAAACCACGCTGACAGAAACACGTTTTGGCACCATTCTCGAGTTTGAAAGGCCCACGACACAGCTGCTGAAAGGCCCTCCAGAAATGTTTCCAATTATACAATCTATGTTGGGATTACTGCATCGATAGCCAAAGAGATTACTTCGAAGGGGGTTTATTGAAACTTGATGTAAGCTTTTTACTTTGGTCGTAATAAACTTATTGAGCTTACTTTTTGATCTTACCAAGTATGTATGAATCTTTTTCAGTAAAAAGCTTTTCAGTGCCAATTCAACATACAAACTAAAATAAATGCCATGTTAACCATTTGTTATCCTAAAACCAACTATCTTGCGCAGTGTCAGTTTACAACACTAATTAAAGTCTACTCACACATGGAAGAAAAAATTTAATATTTTCAAAAACCCGACCGTAAAAAACAACTAAAACGTTCCAAACAAGTCACTTTCCAAGCAGTCTGATGCAGTTGGTGGCAGTTATTTTAGTTCAGTTATTGATTTTGTGCCACCAACTCCATCAGACTGCTTGAAAGTGACTCGTTTTTTACAGTCGGAGTTTTGAATTTTTTGTTTTTTTTTTATTTTCGACATTTTCATGAGTTATATTTTTGTAATTGCCTCCTTGAACCCTTTATTTTGATACCCCACTTAATATAGTTCGTCGACTTTCATTTTTTCTTTTCACAATATGGCGTCCGGTTGTCGCCATATTGTATTTTGATTACTGGCATGTCTTTAGTAGCACTCGCATGATAAAGACGAATCAATTGACGTAAGAATTATCAAAATCGGCCCACGCGTTTGGTCTCTATAGCTCCACAAAGGAACAAGCATACATAGGCTGATAAACACATTACCCTCCCTAGCTTCGCGTAGTTGGGTAAAAAGTAAGTACAACTGGCATACATTATTTTGTAACTTTTCTAGCAATGTTACTGGGGGACAATTCAGTTCATTGGTTTTTCTTTCGTCGTTCTAATAAATACCCACGGGCCAAGTATCTTGTACTGTTAAATGTTACTAGGAATACCTAGTGGTATTTTTTGAGGAAATAAAACTGGTACGATGGAATAAGCTATTTGAAAATGATTAATGTTTATTAATAGAAAATTTTTAGGACTCAGTAAATACATTATACCTACAACATGCGTAGCTACTCGTATATACACGTGTTTTTTTTTACTGGAACAGTACCTAGAGGAAAATCAGAGTCCATAAGATGTTTTAATACTGTATAGGTGACTAAACAACCTGATGGAAAGCGGTCACCGCAAAAAAAAGCCTATGGACGCCCGCAACACCAAAAAAAAAGAAGAAAAAAAAAGGAGGTATCGCCTTAATTATTTCCTAATTTCAATCGTCGGTAATGTACTATGTGGTCGGTGTGTTTGGTGATTGGTTGATTGGTGTGCTTGAAATGTTTTTTTTTTTATTTAACGTGATTTTTGACTTTCTTTTTATCACTAACCTAATAATGTACTTCAAAAAAAAACGCGACATGAAATTATTTCGTGAAACATTTAACATACTCGTGGCATGCAAATAACAATTTGTAAGTAAATAAAAAAAACGTTTTATTTAGTTACTTCGTTACATTAATATTCAGAACAGTGCTCAGTTTTATTGGTGCGGTTATGATGTGGAAACATTAAAAATTCATAAGAATATGTAATGTGGAGGCTGTGCTGAATAACAATTTTGTTATGTGTGCTTATTTTTATAAGAAAAAACCCTACACAAGAATGTCATTCAAATTCGAATGGGATTTAGATAATTTAGAAGACAATTTTCAGTAACACCCATTCTATAATGCTGCTCGATGTCTTTCGGCAAAAGCAATATGTGGGGCGTCGAAGAAAAAAGGTTCCGGTTCTCGGCATTTAGTTTCCAAGATATAGGTACGCAGTTTTGTAATATTGGGTGCAAAAATTCATTTTGTGATTTTAATTGATTATTAGTTTAATGCTCAATTATCTACAAGTTCATTTAGTAAATAATTTTGTATGATGTTCATAAGTATCAAACATTTTAAGAGACAAGTTAAGGCTCAACTTTACAATAAAGGATCCCGAGTAGACTCTTAAATTTTTTGTTGTGCAAAGTACTTGTTATCTTGAGCAATTTCACGAAGTTTCATGTTTAGGAAATAAATACTTTCGGAGATAAAAAATATCAAACTTTGATAAAATAACCTCAAATTTCGCTCTATTTCATAACTTTTGACGTAATTTTGAGTGTATGACAAAAAAATATGCCAGTTTTTAAAGATTTTTTTAATCTATTTAAAAACTGGCACTGGTATTCTAGATACCGTTAAGCCGTTGGACCCGGCCGTCAATTGTGGATCTTTGACAGTCGTTACGGGTCGTCAGAAGCCTGAAAGTGTGACAACCAGTCTTACCAAGGGGTATCTTATTACCCAGCTACTGGGTTGTGGAGGTCAGATAGGCAGTCGCTAGTTAAATACTGGTATTCAGCTGCATCCGGTTAGGCTGGCAGCCGACTTTGTCACTGTAACAGAATACACGCCCGAGCTAAAGGTGAGATCGTTTTGGAGTCGAAAAACTGCAATGACAATTGCCCACGTATATCAAATGACGTTTTTCAACACACTCACACAAAAATATAACTATAACTTCATATACATGATATCTATTTAGTAACAAATTATCGTTAAAAATGGCTCTCGAGTTTTTTTTAATGCGCCTTGGTGGTGCCTGCCTGGTGACTAGCCCCCACTGGACAATGGGGGCTGTCCGGTAACCTCTCTGATACAATAAACATTATAATAGCGGCGGCGGTTGTGTGGAAATCGGTTGTCGTGGTATGGGCATGTGACGCGGAGGAATGAAGAAAATTTCGTGAGGAAAGTCTTGTGTACGGATGTGGATGGCTATAAGAGTAGGGGAAGGCCAAAGAAACGATGGTTTGACTGTGTGAAAGAGGATATGGGTAAAAAGGGGGCGACTACAGAGATGACGACTAATGGAGGAGTATGGAAGAAAAAGACATGTTGCGCCCCAAATAAATTGGGATAAGGGCAGTAGAATGATGAATAGCGGCGGGGTTGACCACCGCACTTTTCCGCACTATTGCGAAATACACTACATTGCCAGTATGAAAGCGATAGGTGTAGGAGAGTTTAAGAGTAAGTGTATTGGAAAATATTTTAAATTTTTATTCATCGCGCGTCTTATAAATAATACTCCATGTTAAAACACGTTATCTTCATAACGTGCTGATTTATTACTGTTAACTTCATCATACATGTTGGATGAAGTTAGCAACTTATTCCAACTCTCCCAAAAGGTTTGCCGAAGTGAAAAGGAGATAGGAACTTTACGCGGTAGATTCAGAAAAAAGTTGTAGGTACAAGACAAGTTAGATATTATGTTCATAAAAGAAAACTTATTTTATACTTGCATAAGTTAGCAGAGATTGCAAAAAATTAAACTCTGCGGGATGTAACGGAAACGAGTGGAAATATTATTAATGAAAAAAAAAATGCTTTTGCCCATGTAAAAAGTTAAATTTCTTTAAGGAAACCATAGTCAATTCCCAGTTTTAGTTAGTATCAATCTGCCTAGCCTTTTCCCAACTATCTTGGGGTCAGCTTCCAGTCTAACCGGATGCAGCTGAATACCAGTATTTTACATGGAGCGACTGCATAGTGAAAACTTGCGGATTCGAATATTTAAATCCATTGTCTACGAAGCATTTAGCCACTTGAAGTTATAACAAACTAAACGGGCCAATAAAAATAAAATACTTTACTTTACAGAGACAGTGCTAATGAAGGATTGTCACGCGACTAAACTAAAGTGCAGGGAAGACGGAAAATGATACAAGAATCGCTTCAAAACGGAGGTTACTTTAAACGAAAAACGTTTCATCTTATATCAGACGTTACGTACTTACAAAGTGTCTGGTTTTGATTTATTTGGGGAGACTGGGGTCATTATAAACAATGGTAAAATGAAACAAATTGAACAATTTCAAAAAACGTGCCTATCGTGTCACTCTCAACCTGTCACTCAGAGCGCGTCACTGCTCCTAGCACGACAGCGTTTCATTGGTTTTTCACGATAAAGTTTTTCTTTTACTGATATTCGGACCCGCGGTGTTAAAAAAAAAAGCGCCGCTCCCTAAAAAGGCAAAGAAACATTATAACTCACTAAGAGATTTTGATTACGTTGATATCAATTTGACAGTGAAGCCAAATTTCCTTGATTAACAGAATTGAGAAGATCCTTCTCTCAAATTATCAGATTTTGAAATTTCAAAGAGTAAAATTTGAATTTATCTTTAATTTATTCATTGAATGTAATTTATTCTTATTGGACTAAGTTTTTGGTGTCAATTTGAGATGAATATTCCTTTGATTTTACTACACAACTGATTGTTGTGTAGCAATAATAACAATGGTATTTTTCATTTGAGGAATTGCTCTGTTTATGTTTTTCGAGAATTTGTATATAAGTTTGTACGTCTACTTCTTTGGCACGCCCTTTTGCCTGAGCGGATAATGGATTTAAAAAAATGAGGTATCATCACTAGGTTTGTCTTGACCGCCAATAGGCCACAGATATGAATTTTGAAAAAAATAACAAAATCGCGCTGCCATTAAGTGTAGTCGTATTTTATGTGACATGGTAATGTGGGGTATCAAAATAAAGAGCTCGAGGAGATGATTCCAAAAATATAACTCTATAAAACGTAGGAAATTAAAAGAAAATGTTTGTGTCAATCTATCCTACTTTGTAAAACATTGGGATTCAAGCTGGCAGTAATATAAGGTAACCTAGAAATATTCTCGGAAATTCTGTGAAAAATTATATCACCTTATTTCACATCAAGTTACATAATTTTCACATGAAGCAGCCATCAGCGGGGAAATAAATCACTCAGTAAGTTGTGAACGAACCCAGTGCAAAGAGTAAGTATTGCAATACGGACATAAGTGCTTGGCGCGCTGCCAGGATGGAGAATTTTTTAATATTTTGCTACTTTCAGATTAAAGCTGTCTGTTGTATTAAATTGATGATTTATTAAGGCATTTTTAGTTAATCGCTTAAGTGTTCTTGTACTTTTCGATCGGTCTATAAAACACCTCATCCTTTGGTTACTTATCTGTGTATATAAAATTCATAGTCTCGACTGACTGACTGATACAATCAACGCACAGCCTAAACTACTGATCCTAGAGACGTGAAATTTGGCGGGTGTATTCTTTGTAAAAAGTAGGTCAATCTGCCTAGCCTTTTCCCAACTATCTTGGGGTTGGTTTCCAGTCTAACCGGATGCAGCTGAATACCAGATGACCTTTACAACCCAGTTACTGCGTAATACGATACCCCTTGGTAAGACTGGATGTCAGACTTTCGGGCTTCTGACGACCCGTGACGACTCTCAAAGATCCACGATTGACAGCCGGGACCATCCGCTTAACGTGCTTTCCGAGGCACGGAGGTCTCGGTATGTAAAGATGGTCACCCGTCCTTGGACCAACCCCGGTGAGCGTAGGACGCTCCGATCTATAGACGAACCTGATGGATCGACTCGTGCGACTGTTATTACTTTAGCCACGAGCTTCTCCTCCTCTTTTGTGAAAATTAGGTATCCATTAAGAAAGGGTTTCTTGAAATTCCACCGCTGAGAGGGTAAAAGGGGGGTTGAAAGTTTTTAAAGGGGGAAGTACTGATTCCATGTAGGCGAAGCTGCTGGCAAAAGTTAGTTAACTTTATATCTGGCTTCACAAGCGCCTTTCTTACTCGATAATATAAATATATGTAGGTATATGGCACCAAATAATTGCAAACACCGTTAAATTTATGTAAATCTTGCAGGAGTCTAAACTCTCGATATTATGAATAAATCCTTTCAAATACAATAGATCTCATCTAACTTCGATAATTTGCAATGTATTGGAATTTATTCGAAAATAAAAAGTTTACAATTTAACGTGATTTTGCTTAAACTAACTGTGTTTGCAATTGTAGTTGCAACATTATGTAGTTCGATAAATAAGATTATTTATTTCAGACTTTATCATTAAACTAATGTCAATAGCCACTGAAATTTAACGTAAACCATTTTAGTAACTCTTTGTTAAATGATTGGCCATAAAGGAAAAAAGTATCTTTCTGCCAGCTGAAATTCGGTCTAAAGTACAACGGAAGAGGGACTTAATTTTATTGGTTTGAAATCACCAGCACGCAGTTAGCAAGTCTGGTTCATCATCATGACCAGCCAAGATATCCACTACTTCACATTGACCTTCCCGAAGAGTTACCACATCAACTGGTCCTGTGCTTCTCGCATCCAGGGGACTGGACTGACGGTGGCCTTGACTGGGTCATCGGACCGCTTAGTAAAAAACCTTCCAACCTTCGCGTTTCGATGAGAAGGCCAATTTTATTCTCATTTTATTAAAAATAACCCCGGAACCCTAAAAAGTGTTCAAGCTTTTTATTAAAAAAGCTTGAACACTTTTTAGGGTTCCGTACCCGAAGGGTCCAAACCGAGCCCTATTGCTGTCAACTGACCGTCTGTCCGTCTGTCTATCTGTCCGTCGTGACGTCTGTCACAAAATGTTGTTCCGAAGAATTTAAAATTTAGTGATAATGTTTATTATTACGTATATTTTACTAACAAAAACCAATAGATTGATAAATCAGATTTTTTCTGTGATATATCCCTCATTTGGTACGGAACCCTAAATGTACGAAGTCCAACACGCACTTGGCCGATTTTTATTAAATTCAAGACGCAATATCATCTCAGTCAATCAATGTCAAATACTTGCCAAAATGTAGGGAAATTAAGGTTATTTTATTATTGACAACCTCGCGTTTAACCACTATCTCACCTGACAGATGGTAAGCGATGATGTGGTCGAAAATGGAGCACGCTTGCCTAAAAGTAACGTATTCGACCCCAGGTTGTAGCTATCAGCTAGCACAGACTCCGGCAGGGAATACCACTCCTTAGCTGTACGCACAATTAATGTGTTTCGAAACGTTTGGTGCGTGTGGGTGGGATGTTCACCATGTACCGGTGACGCATCGCCGCACGTCTAGTGGTCCTGACCATCGATCGAGAGGTGTTTTTGACAGATTGCGATTACGGTGAGAATAACACCCCCGTAAAGTACGAGAATTATTCTTAATACAAAAGTGTACTCCATGAATGGAAACATTTCCGCAACAAAAATACAATTGAACGCCGACAATATTCATTTGTTAAAAGACACTTTCCTTTATCGAGAAAATCTCATCTAAAATATCCAACACCACCCGTTTTAGCTTAACATTCGGTTAAAACGAACACCGCAGTAAACAGCCAACGTTCGCGGTTGAACTCACAAAGTGGGTAACTAATGCCAGTAAATAGTACGTACTAACGGATTACTGACCGTCAGGAAACTTTGCGCCCGTTTAGCCGAGTGGAAGAAAAACATTTGTAATTTGTGACTAGTGAATGAAAGATTTAGGTTGGTAACTTAGTTTAATGATACTTTTTTTGCTAAGTGTACAATGTTTCATCTGCCTAGCCTTTTCCCAACTATCTTGGGGTCGGCTTCCAGTCTAACCGGATGCAGCTGAATACCAGTATTTTACATGGAGCGACTGCCTATCTGACCTTCACAACCCAGTCTGCGGTTGCTTTTAATTTCTTATCCAAAAAACAACTCACTAGGTCCTCCCTTATAACGGGTCTTATGACCCACTTCTATAACTTCGCGACTTATCCAAACGAAACAAAACAGGGATGCGACAAAAGTTGAACTCACTCACGAAGCGCCACTCAGTAAATCTCGTTTTACAGCGCTCCGGGGACTGGATGAGCGTCCATTCGCAACCACCGCGCTGCTAAACAACGAGCGAATGTTTTATACGGGTGAAGTATTTATTAGGCACGAACTTAGTGTAAGTTGTGTTTTTGACGGTTCTAAGTTTTTTTACGGAACGGTAAACACGATTATTGGACTTATAGAAATTTTTGAATTCTCAAGTTTCTCCACTTTCATTTGATTCAAACCTCCGAGAGCGGCGATCTAGCGTATGCTAGACCGCCGCTCTCGGCCCTTGTTCATCACTTGTGGCTTCGAATCACAGCCCTTTGATAGATTCCATCTTTGCACGTGTAAGCAGGCACACCAGTTACGTATGGAGGCTTATTTAATTTGGCTTAGTGTTTATGCTTGAGTTCTTTATTAATGGCATAATTGAGTGTGCTAGCTAACAAGTGGTGGATTATTTAATTTTATGATTGTATTTTAGACGATATATCTTTATTTTTCTGTTTTACATACGTTACTTACACATATGTTAAGATTGTTGCATATAATTATATAGATTAAAGTTCTTCAAACTTAGAGATAGATGTGTTGCTAGGGAGTTTGTTGGCCACTTCTTCTTCACAGCTAAAACACTAGGAAGTGGTGACGGGCGGGCGTTTTGGAGGACTGTCTTTATGTAGAACTTTGACGTTCAAAAAATGCTGGCCCTCAGCCTAGTTTGAATAAATGACTTTTGATTTTGATTTTGATTTTGAGAGGGTGTGGGCCGTTATCCACCACGCGGGCCCTATGCGGGTTGGTAGATGTCACATGTTTATTTATTTATTTACAAGACAACAGGTTACAATCACAGTATATCACTTAATTCACAATATAGGTTTCATTCTGACTGTCACCCAAAACGTAATCGCACAACATGACAAGCAACAACAATAATAATGACGACAACTACAGTAAAAAAGCTTAGTTCACAAAATTATAGCTACAAGGTACTTATGATATGCGTCTGCCCTCCAACAGACTTCTACTTAGTCAGGGAATGTGTAGAAGACCAAACACACCAAGTAAAGTACTTAATAGAGACAAAGTTACCTACATTATTAAATGAAATCTCGGCATTCTTCAAATTTTAGGTCTAGGACATGCCGGTTTCCTCACGATGTTTTCCTTCACTGTTTTGAGAGCAGTGGTGATAAAATAATTTTATTTGTTTCATTTTAATTTTTTTTTTTTTAGTGTCTGGGTTTGAACGCACGACCAAAAACTTGTAAGTCGCGGCCGTTACCACTGGGCTACCACTGCTCCCTCGCATGCCTCACATGGCATACCCTAAGTAGTAATTATAATCCTCCCGATCAAATTTCGATCGCGATGGACAATCTAATGGAGATTAACCAATTACGCAGGAGATATTATAGTGCACTGGTGTGTGTGTAAATACAGGTGCACTCTATGTTTCTTCACTCTCGTAGTAATCTACGATAGGAGGCATTACAACCGGGGAGAGATCAGGCGCAAGACCGGACCCACCATACAGGAGGAATTTCTAGTGTCGGCAACGTTTTTCATTAAAAAAAAAGAATAACACAATTTGGCAGTTATTTGGAGAGTATACATAATCCACATGTATGCTCTTTAATGTATTTCGTTTATTCATTTGTATACATAATTAAACATATTAAATTATATTTTTAAATATTTTAATAATAAAAAACATTTAAAATATAAAAAAATAGTATCCTGTAGGTATCGGGAACTGGGTCTAAGCTATCGGCTCAGGGCTCCAGAGAGAGGAACTGCCTCACAATGCGAGCCGTGTCCATAAGTACAGCTTTCTTAAATAACTGCCAAATTGTGTTTTTCTTTTATTTTTCAATTAAAAAAACGTTTCAGTCACTAGGAATTCCTCCTTTATGGTGGGTCCGTTTTTAAATACACAAAGATCTGGAACAACTATCTGAAGGCCATACAAATATTATTCCCGTGCAGACATTGAACCCGCGATACGCAGCACAGCAGCTAATAGCTCAGCCATTGTGCCAACCGCGTCGTCAAAAATTGACATAAAAATTACAAGAACCGAACAAAATATAACGACTTGATCAAATCTAAACCAGAACGGGAATCGTAAAGCTTCATTATTTATGACGAAAAAATCCGACATTCAGCCTTCGCATTCCAGGCAGACCTCGGAATTAATTAAATAAATTCCTGCACGCCGGAATATTTCAGATAGCTTGGTGAATTTCTAGGTTTGGGTGTTGTTGTATGAGATTTGCGGCCGTGTAAAAATTAACTTTCAAGCAACGCAAAAGGTTTTGGTTATGTTAAAAAAACTTTTTTACAAAAAAATAGAACCGACTTCCAAAAAAAGTGCAAAATAACTTTAATTTCGGAAGTCGGTGTTCCTGTTTTGTCTTCGTTTTTTGACACCGACTTCCGAAATTAAAGTTATTTTGCACTTTTTTTGGAAGTCGGTTCTATTTTTTTGTAAAAAAGTTTTTTATTTTTCACTTTTTAGTTGTGGTTCCCCATTAAACTGTGTTAACAATTCATAGATATACGATAGCAGCAATCGCGGTTGATTTGCTGTCAATTTTTGAAGAGTTCCGTTGTCTGTCTCCGAAACCCATCATCAGATCTTTTTGAAATTTAAATGGGACCATTTCGGAATAAACCCCTTTCGAACAAAAAAAGAATTTTGCAAATCCGTCAATATATGACGGAGTTATGCCCGAACATACATAAAAAAAAAAAAAAAAAAAAAAAAAACATCCGAATTGATAACCTCCTCCTTTTTCGAAGTCGGTTAAAAATAAATTAATCAATTCGTTGTTTTTGTAGTGTTAAGTTAATATAAATTTCAAAATTCATATTATAGAGAATAAAAATTGTTCGTGTATTTTTGTTATAGTTAAAAAACAGGCTCAGGAAGTACTGGGGACTTAGACAAAGTCACATTGAAAAGATCACGAAATTAGATAAATTTGAGTGTCACAAGATCGTTTTAGATCGTTAATTGAGATCTAAAACGATTGATCATGTGAATTGCGAAAGTTTAATGCGATTTCCATACATTTCGCATTTATCTAATTTCGTCATTGTTTCGCTATCGTTAATGTAATTGTGACTTTGTCTAGACCCCCTGATCTCATTACGAAAATTCTTTAACTGATAGAACACACACACACACACCTTTGAAGAAAATTATGGTTTATACAAAGAAGTGAAAATGCAGGAAAGGCTTGTAGTTACTATAATAACAGTGCCGAGGTACATGAAATCATAGGTTTGTTTGCGAGTAGATTTATTCCTATTAAAATAAGTTTTACTTAATTATAAAATTCACTCCAGCCTATCAGCCTGACAGCAATTCTAACTCTACATTTAATAGGTCCCTACCTATAAAATTGGCGTTTTTTTCTCACAAATAGTGAACCTCGTCACTTCTATGAATTAAAATATTCACCAATTGCTTGATATTCTGTCGAATAATGACCATCATAGACAACTGCCAATAGTAAAATAAATGCTTATTACTTATAGTTTTATACAAAATAAAAATTACCTTTCCATTAAACCTTAAAAATGACTCCTCTTTTTGTTAGCAGAAATGAAACCACTATTTGTTTTAACTTAGCCAAAACTTATTTTTGTTGCTTAATCAAAGTGGCATACGTTATTTTAGATTTTAAACATTATTGCATAAAAGTTTTAATTTAAAACATTTGTGTTCATAGTTGTTAAATAAATTAAGAAAATGTTAGTATTAAAAATGCAACTTCTTTAAAATTCTCCATACAAAACGCTGATTTCATAGGTTAATAATACATTTAAAACTCGAATTAGTGTTTATTTCTTTTATTAATAACTAGCTGGCCCGGCGAACTTCATACCATAATCCAATAAATGAATCCATTCTCGAGATTTCAATATAATTATGGGACAATGTTTTTTTTTTCGGAAAATTTTCTGCTATTCGGGACGTAGATAAATCCAACATTTCAAAAATAATTAAAATCAGTCCAGCCGTTCTTGAGTTATAAATGGTGTATCTATTCCGACTTTGTTTTATATAAAAAGATATAGCATATAACTAAACCCTCTAAAGAAATCTTGATGAAAGAGTCTCCAAAGTTCCTACATTACGCAGACTTCTAAAAAAAATAATAAATGTTTTCTGTGAGGTAAGTCATGTGACATTTGCAGGAAAAGCTAGTAGGTAGGTACTATTATATCTGGGGACGAAGTACATGAAATCTTCTTTGCGAATAGTTTTTGAATTTCAATCAATCTGCCTAGCCTTTACCCAACTATCTTGGGGTCGGCTCCCAGTTTAACCGGATGCAACTGAATACCAGTATTTACATGGAGGGACTGCCTACCTGACCTCCACAACCCATTTACTAGGTAATACGATACCCCTTGGTAAGACTGGATGTCAGACTTTCGGGTTTCTGACGACCCATAACAACTGTCAAAGATCCATGATTGATAGCCGGGACCAACGGCTTAACGTGCTTTCCGAGGCACAGAGGAGTCTCGATATGTAAAGATGGTTACCCATCCATGGAGCAAACCCGGCAAGCGTAGCTTAACCTGGCATATCGACCCATACGGCTGTTATTATTTTAGCAACGAGTAGTTTTTGAATTTATTCCTATTAAAATACTTTTACATAATTATAAAATTCACTCCCGCCTATTGGCCTGACAGCCGCCCTGAACCTATCTGACAATACTATATTTTATACCTCGAAAAAAGTAAATTAGTGTTTATTTGATTTTTCATAATGTCCCATGAGTTCTAAACCCTCTAGCGAAGTCAATGCATTTTTATGGTAAGCATGTAGCCTTAATAAAAATAACCTAAAATTAATGTTAGAGACAATCACGGGCCACTGTCTCTTAAACAAGCATCTTTTCAATCTAAGCATCACGGGCAGCCCTCTTTGCAGAGGATGTTCTGACGCCGAAGAATCAGCCGGCCACGTCATTCTGGAATGCGAGGCCGTGGCCTCCCAGCATGAACAAATCCTCGGAACAGTGAAGTCGCTCCGCGAAGCCTGTGAAGCTCCCAGGAGGCTTCTGTGCTTCTGGGCGGAGCTAGGCTGGCTATTTTAGCCAGGCACAACGGACCAAATAAGAGTAAGTGCGGATAAAGGAGTCCCTTTTCTATTATATTCTATTCTATGGTTAGCATGTCACGAATTGACATCTCCAGCCACCGTAGACGCGGGCCTGCGGACGGCGAGTAATGGGTAGCTCGCCGTTCGATCAGCACCAGGCCCGAGAGTCGACGGCGCGTAGTGTTCCACGCGCCCCTCATCAAAGAGATGTCAGC
The DNA here is from genome assembly GCA_951329385.1 of Polia nebulosa. Classification (NCBI taxonomy): domain Eukaryota; kingdom Metazoa; phylum Arthropoda; class Insecta; order Lepidoptera; family Noctuidae; genus Polia; species Polia nebulosa. The sequence continues at coordinate 28,515,471 of OX589607.1, read as the reverse complement.
AATCAGGACGGGCCCCGTCATGGCCGATGCATGCATGCCAAGGAGTCGCGGATAAATTTGAAATAGAGTTACCGTGCCCCTGGGCACTCATGCAAGGAAGGAACAGGGGTGGGTTTTAGTCAGTAAAAGTCTGAGCCACCCAGAGCGGGAGAAGTCATTGGATGATTTCCCACCACCACAAAAAAGGGTTATCTCCAGATAAAGAAACTCTTCATCGGTCAATAGCACGGACATGAAATTTTGTGTAGCATTTAATTATGATAGTCGTGAAAGTTTGTTAATTACTTAATACACATTAAGTTTTCTCTCAAAACATGCAGCTGTTTATTGCTTGCCCCTACTAGTGCACCCAGAGGTCGAAAGTTTGTCCATACCGTATACAGGAGCGACAAACATGTTTAACGCCTGAATTAATTCTAATGAAACTCTGTTTCTGAAACTACTTCTGATGTTGTTGTAGTTTCAACTTATTGTTTAGGAATTTATTTGATCCAGCTATTTTGTTATTTCTACTATAAATAAAAGGTATTTAAATTAGTTGAATAGTTAAAATTCAAATTCAAACTATTATGTGACTAAAAAACCGGCCAAACGCGTGTCGGACTTCGCACATTTTGGGTTCCGTACCTGAGGGAATTATCAAAGAAAAAATCTGATTTATAAATATATTGGTATTTGTTAGTAAAATAAACGATAATACTAAACTTTATCACCACATTTCAAGTTCATAGGTCAATTGGAAGTTAAAGAAGTCCTCGGAACAAAATTTTGTGACAGACGACGGACAGACAAACAGACGGATAGACAGACAGACGGACACGTGAGTGACAACAATAGGGTTCCGTTCGGACCCTTAGAACTGGCAGACACACGAGTGATCCTATAAGGGTTCCATTTACTAATTCGGACTTTCAGAACCCTAAAATTAACATTTAATAGACCCATTAAACGCTTTAATGAAAAATCACCAACGCAATCAAACTTGAAATGAAAAATTAAAAGTTAGTAATTGAATTTTCAACAAAAAATTGTTTGATTGACATTTTTAAAATGGCTTCATTAAAAATTTCTGGACGTTTTTTACGATGGAGTTATTTTTCAAATAATTTGGGCTTCCCCTTAAGGTCGGGTTGCCTTATTGATTGCTATACTTTGGTTTAATTTCATGATAACCTGTTTTTTATCTGCGACTTTTTTCGTGATTTATTTATACTTTTACCTTGACTCATACTTGACTAAGTGTAAAAACGAGTTTCCATATTATAAAACTAATTACTTGTTATCAATAGAGACATAAAACTTGAAAAAATAGCTTCCTAAATAAAATAATGTTTCTCCATTTGAAAATGACGTAAAAATAACAAGAAGATTATAAAGTAAGTTCCCAGAGCCACTAGACAAAGCTTATCTACCTAAGTCAAGAGTGAATAGGTTACTTCTAGGCAAACGTGCTCCATCTTCGACCACATCATCACTTACCATCAGGTGAGATAGTTGTCAAACACGTGCCTTTCAATAAAAAAATTATATAATATATTTTCTGATATCAAAATTTGTGAAATGGAGTATTTTAATAATTTTTTTTTTTTAATTTTTTATTTCGTAATAATTTAAAGAGGGTTTAATCAAAACAGATTATGCCACCCTCATCGAAAAAAAATTATGGACACGTATTTTTTTGCTTTACCAAACCAATAAAAAAGGACAAAGATAAAACGCATCGAAGTTCAGGATTGTGGGCTCGTTACGTCACTTTGGTGGTAAAAATTTGTGTGGTTTTGGTGGTTATTAGATTGACGGACTTATTAGATTTTTTATTCAAATTCAAATTCAAATTGATTATTTGCAAGAAAATACATGGTTTACAAGGAAAGATCTTACAGCCTTACAGTCATTGTATTCTGCCTGCAAGCAAGCGTGCAAATTATTTATGTAATTGTCTTAATTATTATGCAGGTTATATTATTAGTAGGTAAATTATTATTACATTATTATCACACATTATAATTACATGCAAATGTCATTACTTAATTTACAATAAATTCATATATTAATACTATGTACATTTTTATGTTCCAAAAATTCTTTAATGCTGTAGAAAAACTTTTTTTGTAACCACTCTGACAATTTTGTTTTAAAAACATTCCCCTGCAACAATTTAAGTTCGCTTGGTAGAGTATTATAAATTAATATACACATATTGAACACATTTTTCTTATATATATCTTTATTCCCAACTGGGTGATATAAGAGGTTGCGAAACTTAGCCCCACAGAGTACATTATAATATATAGAAATTAGCCCTTTTCTGTCTTGGTATAACCTCGGTATATTGCTGAAAATAATGTAATGTGTGTTTTTGTGAAAATGCATATAATATCTCTACTAAACATACAGGGCAGTGGAAGAATTTTCAATTTCTGAAAGAGCGGTTTGCAGCTATCTAAGAACCATGCCCTGTATAACACCCGGATGCAGCATTTTTGGAGATTAAAAACTCTGTCGGTATCGGTCGATTTACCCCACATGATTAGACCATAGCTAAGAACCGATGACACGTAACCATGGTATGCTGCAAGAGCAGCTTCTACAGACACATTTTGTCTCAGCTTTTTTAGAGCAAACACGAACCTATCTAATTTCAGATGCATATGCTCCACATGGCTTTTCCAATTCAGGTTTTGGTCTACATGAATTCCTAAAAATACCCCCCATTAAGTAGTGATAGTAATTACTTTGAACGTACGACTTCCTGCTAGTTCGGTATATATGTTTTTTTTTGCATACTTTTAGATCATATTTGAAAGACTAAACAAAGCCTTTAGGCGGTGGTTGGTGGATGTCACCTTAAATTTCGTTTCTAGGACATGCCAGTTTGCTCACAATGTTTTCCATCACCGTTTTGAGAGCAGTGGTGATGAAATAATTTACACAAACATAATTACAAAGTCTTCGTGTTAAGTGTTGATATCTGAAATAATGTTTGGCTTAGATGTTCGTGTTTATTAACTTAATTTAACAAGTTTGGAAGCGGTAACTAAGTTACTCGTGTAGCAAGCGTAAACGCTATGAGCAATATTTTCAAAGAGATTCCGAAGAAACTGTTATCAGAAGAGTGAAATGGGTTTGATTTAAATTTCTTTAAGAAAATAAGGTGTCTCACCTTTTATGATTAAAAATATCTACCTACTTCAACAAGTTTTACCAATTTTTATCATGAATTTTCTTGAAAGATTTATAGTATCTACCAGTAAGAAGGTTAATTTATTTTTGTGTATCTAAAAAACAAATCTAATATATAAAAATCTCGTATCACAGTGTTTGTGGTTGCAGTCCTCCGAAACGGCTCGACCGATTTTAATGATTTATTTTTTTATGTTTGGTTGATATGAGAATATTTCGTAAAGTATTTTTCACCCTCCTACCCCCACCCCCCAATTTTTTATTGCAGAACAACGTTTGCCGGGTCAGCTAGTTGTACCTATATACTCGTATAATTTAGGTACTTGCAAAACCATAGTCTCGACTTTATAAAGAAAGCTATATTTCAACAACAATTTGATGGACCAGCAACACTGCGAATCTATTTTTATGTTCCTCAAAAACACATCCAAACAGACCTATATTCTACGATTTAAATACGTTATTCACCTCCATCAAACCTTTTATCACTACGTATGTATCATACACCTGTTAATACGGTAAAAAAAAATAAACAACGACCATTTTACCTACAAAAGTAATTCCCAAAAAACATAGGAAAAATACTAGTAACACTCCAATATCGGTATAACAAAAGAAAGATGAAAGAAACGTATAAAACGCCACGGAAGATAAAAGAAAAGACGTATCTATCTTTCTTTCAATATGTCGGAAAATCAAAGAGTGAAGACGCTGTGTGTTCGCTTTTCCGGTCTGTGGTAAAAATGGTCTTGCATTGAACATCTTTTCTCAGATAAAAATGTGGGTAAATACTTGGAATAGTTGAACTATTTTGACAATTTGAGAAGTACGTTGCATAATGCTAAATTTAAGAAGTACGTTGGATAACACTAAATTTGAGAAGTACGTTGCATAATGTTAAATTTAAGAAGTACGTTGGATAATACAAAATTTGAGAACTACGTTGCATAATGTTAAATTTGAGTAATTCGTTGCTTAGTGCTAAAATTGAGAAGTGCGTTGCATAATGCTTAACTTGAGAAGTACGTTGGATAATGCTAAATTTGAGAAGCACGTTGTATAATGATAAAATTGCTACTGGTTTTATGCTACGCGTGGGTTCAAATCAATATTCTTATATCAACAATTCGGTTAGAAATCGAATTTTATAGCTAATCAATACTTTAACAGTCACTGGGCGAATAGAGCACAAGTGCACAAGTTTGCATTGCGATTGCCTAGGGTGTACCGGTACAATTCTTTCTTAATTCTGTCTTCTTCCTATTTAACCCCCACAAGGCCTTCCACCAGGTAGACAAATGACCTAGTGAGGGTTGCAGGAATCCGATGGATGCGAGACGAACAAGACCGTTCGTTGTGCCGACACTTGGTCTCCGTCCAGCAGTCGACGTCTTTCGGCTGGAATGAATATGAATGTGTTGCCCTGTCACAAGCGGCAACAGCTGTAAGATGTTTGGGGATACATAATTATGGAATCCGATTTCTATCAGCTGTGCTCAGAGCCTCGGATAACATACAAACTAACAGCAAATTAATTTATGAACGTCACCTCGCCATGGAGCGTATTTCGTTATCAAACCGAATCACCCTCTAGTGGATGAAAGAGCACAGTGGATCTCTAGGCAATGACGCTGCGAACGAGCTTGCAAAGAGAGGTTCCGAGATGGTAGTGCTAGGCCCGTAACCACTCCTTCCCCTACCTTTCTCGATTTAAACATGGATCCGCCAGAGATCAACTGAACTCTATAATAACAGATGGTCGCGGGCTGCAGGCAGTCAAGAATGGCCATGCCAAGCCTACACCCACGACTCACCAAAATACGGCTCAGTCTTAGTAGAGCCAACCTCAGAATAATAATAGAGACAATAACAGGTCATTGCCTCTTGAACGAATATCTTTTCAAACTAGGCGTCACGGACAGCCCTGTCTGCAGAGGCTGCTTTGACACTGAGGAATCAGCCGCCCACGTCATTCTGGAAAGCGAGGCTGTTAGGTCGCTCCGCAAAGCCTGCGAAGCACAGGAAGCTCTGAGCGGAGTTAGGCTGGCTGTGTTAGCCAGGACCCCCCACGCACAACGGACCAAATGAGAGTCTAAGTGCGGACAACGGACTCCCTCTACTGTACAACTATACTAATAATGATCTACTTAATAAAATTCTTAAATAATATATATTCACTAAAAAATATGCAGTAAACCGCTGGATCTTAAAGCATTTTATTTTGCCTTTTATAACAGAGGTGTCCACTAACTGATTTCGAAAACTAATCCCCTAAAAGGGCTTTAAGTTGGTTGGATTTAACTTTTAATCGGCTTGTCCTTCCTAAATATACCATTTGATATAATTGTTTTAAATATTTAATTAATATTCTTAACCCGGAACAAATGATAATAATCACAATTCATAAATTCGTCGCGTCCGCGCCTCGGTTCCGTACGGTTGCGTGTAGCGGGCGTAAGCGAATATTGTGAAATGTTCCAAATGTAACATTGTGATAAATGAGGTGTTAGCTTTTGTGAACAATAAGTTAGATGTTATGGACGAGGAGAGTATAAGTAGAATATGTATCAGTGCTTTTTCGGAGAACGACATAGTGGAGGCTAAGAACCTACTGTTTGAGTCTATCCCTGCAGCAACAAAGGAGAAAAAAACGAGGAGAGGAGACGGAAAGTCACTTCGAAATATTGACGACATCATTTGCACCCTTAAGGAGACAGATCCGGAAGAAATACCAATATTTGTCGCTCGGGAGCTGCAAAAATTGCCCCCGATTCTTTTTGATCATGTCGATGTTACGGAAAGACGAAACGGAAAGATCTGGTAATAATTCAGCAAGATATTAGTGTTATTAAGCAACAATATGCTATGACTGAACAGCTGGAGAAGCTACAACGTGAGCTTGATATGTTGAAGCAAACTTCGTTGGTCAACAACTATGGGTACAATGTAAACAATAGGCGTTGAGCATGTTTAATGGAGAGCTTTGACGGTGATGGTGACCAAGTGCGACATCCTATGGGAGAAATAAGCACGAGTACTATGCATAATACCATAACTTCTTCGCCAGAAACCGTTTATCGTGAAATAGTGCATGATAATTTTCTATCTGAGGGTAGTGCAACTGCAATGTCGAATACGAATGCGCAACCGTTGCTTGCCGAACATAGCGAAATAAATAACGCGAACAAGTGCAAAACTAAACCGCATCCCAACAGCAATAAGGTTCAAAATTCTGTAAAGTCGAATAACGTTGCTATCACGACTTCTCAACCAACGACAAATACGGTGAGTCATGCTTCTCAGCTGATTGAAGACAAAGTGGCTTATATATCGAAGCACACGGACTGTATGATTAGTGTGACATCTGTAAATACCAAAAAAACAATGGTGGACATTGTGAAGGAAGGTGAATGGAAGAAGGAAACAAAGGGTAATGAGTGGATCCAGGTACAGAGGAGAAGACACAGAAATCGTTTTGCGGTAAATAGAGGGAAAGCCGAGGTAGATACAAATGTGAAGTTTAAGGCTGCTGAAATTAAGGTACCTATTTACATTTATAATGTGGCAAAGGATGTATCATTGTGTGACATTACCAAATATGTAACGAGTAAATCAAAATTAAATGTTACTGTGGAGCAAATGAGCATGAAAGTGGATAAAGAGTACAACTCCTATAAAATATTTGTTCCCAAAGAAAACCTAGAGCTATTTTTGCAAGATGATTTTTGGCCTGTCGGTATTGCCTACCGTCGATTTGTTAACTTTGGCTATAAAAATAAATGTACGAGTGCCTTACGGGCGAGCGAGCATAACGGAATCAATACTTAATGACTTCTACTAGAATAGCAACTTTTAATTGTAAGAACGTTGTAAGATCAGTGGAGTGCATAAGACGACTTTGTCAAAAGACGGACATAATAGCGTTACAGGAGACGTGGTTGTTTCCACACGATTTGCCATTTTTGGGAACCATAGATGACAGCTTTGCCTTTACGGGCGCCTCTGCAATGACTACGTCGGCTGGTGGACTGCGAGGGCGACCACACGGAGGTGTCGCGATTCTCTGGCGAAAAAGTGCGTTCCCTGTAGTGTCAGTGATTACGTGTGATAGTGTGCGGCTTGCGGCAATTAAAGTTACACTAGGTGACCGGTCGTTCTTAGTGGTCTCGGTTTACATGCCAACAGATTGTAACGATAATTTACTAGAATTTACGGAGTGTCTGAGCGAAATTAATGCAATAGTTGAGAACAATAATGTTGAAACTGTATTTATGATAGGCGATTACAACGCACACCCCGGTGAATTGTTTGCAAGGGAGTTGTTTTCTTTTTGTGCGGAACAGACATGGACATGCGTGGATATTAATAGCCTTCCGTTAGATACCTATACCTATGTAAGCGATGCACACGGGTGTTTGCGCTGGCTCGATCATTGTATTGTGACCGAGGCGGCGCTAAGCACTGTCACGCAGGTGTCCGTTATGTATGACTCATACTGGTCCGACCACTTACCTATTATTTTGGAATGTGATTTTAATGTTATTCACGCTGCGATTTTAAAGCAAAATAAACAGATTGACCGGGTTGTGTGGGGTGAACGCGACGCCAAGCAGATTAGTGAATATCAAAGTTACCTTATTACAACAGATACAGTACTGTATCTGTTGTACTAAGGTAACTTTGTTGTCTGCGAAAAATGTAACATTCAAGGTCATTTGCAATCATTTGGCTTGAGGGAAACCAAGGAAAACTACCTGAATTTCAGTCTAAAGATCGTTAAAGAAGACGGCTTTCTATGTATTCCTAGAAATTTCTTAAAAATCTCGTCTAGAATAGGAAGTTTAACAATTTAGTCGGGTTACCTAAAATAACTAGCTACATAGGGCAGCAAAAATTCATCAAATAGGTAATTTATCTATACTAATATTATGAAGTAGTAAAGTTTTTGATTTTGTGAGGTTGTAGGGGATCTCTCGATCTACTAAACCAATTTTTAAAAATTCTTTTACTAATAGAAAGCCAAGTTATTTGCAAGTGTCCTATGCATTTTGGAATCCACGCGGACGAAATCGCAGGCGTAGTACTATTTTATTAATATTGCTGAGATTTTGTAAACCATGCCCTGCCAATTTACAAGTTCAACTTATAAACAAGTAAGCTTTTTTATCATTTGGCTTGCGTTTGATCATAGTTTGATCACTATCTCGGCTGATGGTAAGCGAAGATGTGGTCGACGATGGAGCACGCTTGCCTAGAAGTAACCTATTCACTCTTGTCTTAAAGACTCCCAGGTTTTAGAACAGCTATCAGGAAACTCAGACTCCGGCAGAGAATTCCACAATCCATTGTACTATTAACAAGTTAAACATTCAATTAGATTCAATTAAACATTTTTTTCAGAATTTTTCCTGTTAGCAAAAACAAACCGAACATTTTCTAAAACATTTATAAAACCAATTAAAAACAAACAGTTTTCAATAAGTCGGAGGGTGTTGAGGACACAAAACCGATAGTCAACAAAAACGGAGTAACTTCGAAAGTATTTAAACTTCTTCTTGCCATAACTAAGGTTTCAATTTTTCCTTCTTTGAAAATAAACTTGACAGTTTCTGAAAGAAAAGACTTGACTTCTTGATAAAAATCACAATTCCTCATGGATCCCATCATCAGAACTAGAGATTGATAAAAAAAAAATGCAAACGACTTCCTAAAAAGAAAATACACTTAAAATTGAAAAATGTCTTTAATTTCGGAAGTCGGTGTTTGTATTTTATTTCTTCCCTAATTGACACCGACTTTGGAAGTCGACTGTATTTCTTGTAAAATAGTTTTTTATTTTTTACTTTTTAGTTGTTTAGACCCCAGAACTGAAACTAAATATTAAATATACGTACGAAAAAAAAAACATACGGTTGAACATAGAGGAAAAAAAGGAAGAGGTCCATTTAGCGAATTCGATTAAAAATAAAACTGAAAGTAAACCTTTAAAAAAAAACCAAAGATGTTTATAAATGACGGAGTTTTGAGGCAACAAACATATCTACAAAAACTTTTTTACAAAAAAACAGAACCGACTTCCAAAAAAAGTGCAAAATAACTTTAATTTCGGAAGTCGGTGTTTCTAGTTTTGTTTCTTCGTTTTTTGACACCGACTTCCGAAATTAAAGTTATTTTGCACTTTTTTTGGAAGTCGGTTCTGTTTTTTTGTAAAAAAGATTTTTATTTTTCACTTTTTAGTTGTGGTTCCCCATTAAACTGTGTTAACAATTCATAGACATACGATAGCAGCAATCGCGGTTGATTTGCTGTCAATTTTTGAAGAGTTCCGTTGTCTGTCTCCGAAACCCATCATCAGAACTTTTTGAAATTTAAATGGGACCATTTCGGAATAAACCCCTTTCGAACAAAAAAAGAATTTTGCAAATCCGTCAATATATGACGGAGTTATGCCCGAACATACATAAAAAAAAAAAAAAAAAAAATACAAACATCCGAATTGATAACCTCCTCCTTTTTCGAAGTTGGTTAAAAATAAATGCGGTTGAATTGAGAATCTCCTCCTTTTTGAGGTCGGTTAAAAATAGTGGCTTCGATCGATCCCGACTCGAGTGGCCGCAGTCGCCTGCTTCCAATTTTGGCACATATCGCGATCTGATTTATAGTTGGTTGGACCAATTTTAAATAGGTCACTGTATGCATAAAGTGGACACGGGTTTGTATGGACTGTATGTTAAATGGCGTCTTGGAACTTGGGTAAATCGAATTTGATTTTATTCAGTACGTATCTGTTTGAAGATTCGATTCGATTTAGAACGTTTTTTTTTTGTTGGGGTGGGAAATCATCCAATGACTTCTCCCGCTCTGGGTGGAGCGGGAGGGCGTGTCAGACTCTTACTGGCTAAAACCCACCCCTGTTCCTTCCCTGCCTGAGTGCCCTGGGGTGCGGTAACTCATTTTCAGAATTTATCCGCTACCCCTAGGCATGCAGGCACCGGCCACGATGGGCCCCGTCAGTGGTGGCTGACACTAATTTCTTTGAGGCGTGCGTGGAACACTACGCGCCGTCGACTCACGGGCCTGGTGCTGATCGGCGGCGAGCTACCCACTGCTCGCCATCCGCAGGCCTACGGTGATCCAGAGATCCCCTACAACCTCACAAAATCAAAAACTTTACTACTTCATAATATTAGTATAGATAAATTACCTATTTGATGAATTTTTGCTGCCCTATGTAGCTAGTTATTTTAGGTAGCCCGACTAAATTGTTAAACTTCCTATTCTAGACGAGATTTTTAAGAAATTTCTAGGAATACATAGAAAGCCGTCTTCTTTAACGATCTTTAGACTGAAATTCAGGTAGTTTTCCTTGGTTTCCCTCAAGCCAAATGATTGCAAATGACCTTGAATGTTACATTTTTCGCAGAGTACTGTATCTGTTGTAATAAGTTGGTATACCTAATGTTGATCTAGCAGGTAGTGATAATAAAATAGAATTTGGGAACATGTACAAGTATAAGTTATAATAATTAAAACCTTCTTCGGTGGCATTTATTTCTCATCATTAAGATCAGCTTTCAGTATATATGTATATAATTTGTGGAGTTAGATATACATAAATGAATGGAATTATATTTTTTTTTTGCGATTTCTTAAATGGTCTACTTAAAGTTGTTAATGGTGCCGATTCTGGTTGGCGCAAACTAAACTTAATTAAGGCTATTGCGATCTTTTTCTCTCTAATAAAACAAGAAAGAGATGGACACACACACACAGCTCTAATTTAAGACTTACAATAGCACTGTCAAATTTAGTTGAACTAATATTTCCAAACAAATTAAGGGTACACGTACAAACATGTCGATTAAAAACACGGTAAAGCGCAAGGCGTAAGCTAGTTTGAGATCTCTAAATTAGTTCATAGCTATTACCGTCCTTTTCTCCCACTGCCTTTTAGTAAAATATAGCGATTCTCTCATTTTATTGTGGTTATTGAACAAGAGAATCAGCACCAATATTGTGAAAACCTATACCTATGTATTTATTCACAGCATAATTACCCTTTCAATGTTTCCACTGCTGGGACATATGATAGGGCTCCTATCTACGAGAGAAAGAATGGTTTATTCACCACTTGGGCTCAATGCGGGTTGGTAGATGTCAAATGTCTTCGATTTTTTAGTTCTAGGTATTTTCCTTGGACGCTTTTTGAGAGTAATGATGATGAAATACACCTTGTAAATTTGTGTTTTCTATACATGGCTGTGGTGTATTAGAAGGAAATTTAATCAAGTTTCCGTCTACTTTTGCGTAACCTAACACTTACTACTCACAACCATAAGTAGTATGCAAACTCTAAGCCAATCACAGGACGCCGCCTGAACGCTCGCCAAATCGTATGCAAATAGCGAACAAAATGTGTACGCAATTTCGATTCAGGCAGGGACTCTGCTCACCCCACTATCGTTAGCCGTTCCACATGAACGAAGTAAACATAATTCTCGCAGTCTTCAGCTACAAAGAAAAAGGAAAAAACAGGTTTTCAACCAATTTGTCCGTGAGTCAGTATCAAAGTGAATATCAAAATAAAGAGAAAATGTCAGATACGCATTGTTGTCACAATTTACATGAATATAAGAACTATGGAGTAAAATCATAAGTTGACTTCCATGAACTTGTTTGAATCTTTGTAAGCTTTTTGAGAATTCAATTTCATTTCTATTGTGACGAATGTTTTGTAGCAGATGGCAAATAGCTTAAAGTCACATAATTAGTAGTTTGCAAGTCGTCGGGGGTACAGTAATAACGCCCGACTATACAGAAATTCTGCAAAAACTTAAAACAGCTTGTTTTGAATGGGATCTTTATTTCAAGACCTAAGTAAAGTCATAGGGATCTGATACAAGGTCATACAACACCAACCTTCTCGCATTTCTTGGTTTGTGGACATCAAAATGATCAGAACGTATATCTTAGCGGCTGTTAGACTTCGTTCTGGACACTATCCCACCACAAGATTTGGTCAACTGATGACAAAAATTCCCCAAATTGTGATGTGTTATTATTGATGTTCAGTATCTTTTGGTGGAATTTGACAAGAACCAAACGGGTAGGGAACGATTGTCAAGATTGCGTAAACTCGACATGGGTACGTTTTTTTAAATCCTGGAAGATCCAGAAAGTAATACTGGCCAATGTGTCGTTAGTATATCTTCTTGTTAATGTTTAAAATACAAGTTGAAAAGTAAACTTAAAAAAGGTCAGTAACGATGGGGCTGACATGCCATAAAAGGATTAAGGTCCCTAAAAAATAAAAATTAAAAAAAAGTAAAAAGTCGATATTAATAAAAGAAATAACGCAGCAGGTATTCTGATAAAAAAGGGCTGGTACACACTCACGAAACACATTAAAAATTTACAAGGTATTCCTATGAATTGACCGATACTATCACAAAAATCACACAAAACAAAATTATTCAGCCGTATGAAAAGTTACCATATTCAAATCTAGACACCGAATAAGCTGTTCAAAAAGAAGGTACCGTTGCAAAAATAAATTCATATCAGAGAGTGTAAGTTTGGCCTGAGCAAAGTTTGTCCGTGAACCGTTGACTCAACCACTCCGCAGGTAGGAAAAGAGTAGTAATATTTTACAATGTTAGCTCTCAGAACAATTGCTTCGTTTGCTGGAAGATTCTAGATCTGTTTCAAAAGGAATGGAGCTGCAGATTTAAGCTTGTATGTTTTCTCTTGTAAACTATTAAGATAAAGTAGGGTAAAACCAGGATAGTTGCCCCAAGGGTATAGTTGTCCGATTGTAATTACTGTAGTTTCACGGATGAATCGCAAGTTATTTTGTTACTCTATCGAAAGACTCTCTAACTACCACTAAGTTGACCGTGTCGCATGTCTCTGTGCGATTGTATGGGAACGCAAAATGCGATCAAAGTTTTTGCGGGATAGATGGCCTGTTTCTCGGCGGGCCATCTATCCTAAACGCAATTTATATGGATTAGGCACCTATTCCTTATGTGGGATAGATGTTCCAAAAAAAAGAGGTCCTTTAAAATGTCTAATACTCTGGAAATATTAAAGATATTTTTTTTTACTTTTCATGAATATTTAGATAAAAAACCAGAGTACCGGCCACTTTTACAAATAAAGTACTTATTTTGTTTTTTGTAAATCTCAAAATCAAAAGTCATTTATTCAAACTAGGCTGAGAGCCAGCACTTTTTGAACGTCAAAGTTCCACATAAAGACAGCCCCCCAACACGCCCGCCCGTCACCTGTAGTGAGAGATACGAGTATAGAGTAATTTCAGAAAGTAGGGCAACTATCCCAGTTTTACCTTAAGTTCCGAGACCCACCAGACATTACTTATTTTCTGACTAACAATGGGATTGAGTAGTGTTTATTACCTATTTACTTTAAATATGCGCATACATAATTTTATATATATATATATTGTTTGTGCCGATGGCCAGTTTACCGGTATCAGCCGCTAAAGTTAAGTAATATACCTACCTACATTATTCACTCTTCTTAAAGTTCGACTGCTGTGTTTAGGGTTCCGTACCCGAAGGGTGACCAACGGGACCCTATTACTAAGACTCCGCTGTCCGTCCTTCCGTCCGTCCGTCTGTCTCTCAGGCGGGCTGTATCTCATGGTTCGTAATAGGTTATAGACAGTTCAAATGTTCACATAATGTTCACATAAGTGTATTTATGTTGTCGCTATAATAACAAAAAATTATGAGTGAATGAGGCTTCGATCCGGTCACATCTCATCGAGGAAGTTTACGTTCCTTATGGGTATCACACCTTCATCTAATTGCGAGAAATGTGGAATAATCGAGGACGTACACCATGTCTTAGTGGAGTGTGAGCGGGGCGGACGCCTCAGGAGAAATTAGTGTAATTCTCAAAACATGTTTGAAATCGGTGCCTACAATAGTGTTTAGAGAAACCTTTTATAGAATTTTACTTAGGTCGGCCGCAGTAAAGACAACCTCCACAGATGGGGGTTCTCGGATGGCACCGATCTTCAGTGTTTGTGTGGTGTTTTTCCACAGACCATGGCCCACCACTCATTTTGCTCCGCATGCCCTGTCACCTGTACATGTGAGAACCTTATGGCTGCGACGGCGAATGCAATTGCCATCGCTGAATACTGGGCCAAACATAATGCCATCGACAGGCTAAGAAGAAGAATAACGTTACTTAGCTAACCATGCTTTGTTATCCAAACTAAACATGTATGGAACATTTCAGCTCATTTGTAAACCGGACGATGGGTCAAATTTAACTTCTAAGATGTTTTTACAAAGTTACCGGTGAAAATTAATAAAAGCGTGTAAAATAGAGGAAACACTCAGGAATGTAGAAAATTACTAACACTACGTTTTAGAGAAACGTATCCAATAACTTAAACAGTTATTTTTAGTACCTATACATACCTATTAGACCCCAGTCATTTCGCGAAATTACCGGTCCTTCCATTTTATTTTAATTAAAATTCTGGACCCTCATATGTTATTATAATAGATAACCTAGATGTTGTGTGTCTAGAATTTAGTTATGTCACTAAGAGTAAGTTAAATAATTTTATGGTATGAGAATATTTTAGTGCTAATTAAGTTTCGACCTAGTTCCAAGCATTTTGAAGGAATAAGTTTGTTTCTAAATTAGTAGTCATTATCATAATTATTCTCATAGCGATGAAAATGGAAGTTACCTATCATAATTATCTGCTCCCGTAAAGAGAGAGAGCCTCTTCTGTTATCAGACAATTTAAGTATAATTGTGGAAATTCACTTCAAATTGTAATATTTTTATTAATTAAAAAAACTTTTAAATACTGTGAGATTTCATCAGCATCATCAGTCTTTCAATGTCCCCACTTCTGGGGCACAGGCCTCCTCTCTGTGGCAGGGTGTGGGCCGTAATCCACCACGCGGGCCCAATGTGGGTTGGTGGATCTCTCCCGCAAAATTTATTACAATTTTCCGGTGTTTGCAATGTTTGCCGGTGACGCACAGAACTTTCCAAAGGAACAATCTTTCCATAAGGCGCTACCTCCACGCGCTGGTGTCTCGCGGTGATATTATCCCTGCCACTTCATTCTATAACAACTCTATGAACGTGTCTCCAGATGGCGATAATATCGCGGCGAAGCGATGAGTGACATTGACGAGCAAAGCGTCAACAACTCGTCGCGCACCCGCCTTGACACGCGATCTACTCGATGCGCACTCGCTGCAAAACATTTATCCAAAAAAAACGTCTTAAAAAAATATACAACTGACTTCCTTTTTAACCGACAAAAAAAAGGAGTAGGTTCTCAATTCTTTTTGGAAATCGTTGTATTTTAATAGGGTTGACGACTAAAAAAATATAATTAGTTTGTCAGTTAGATTACCAAAAAATATTGGACTCGTCGTATTCTTACTTTTGTCACTTTAACAAAAAATTAAGACGACACAGTGGGTTGAAATTTCGGATGACGTCACACTTAAGTTAAAATTGTACCACTTTTTACTCAAAAGTGACGTAACAAGCCCCCAATCTTGAACTTCGATGCGTTGTATCTTTGTAATTTTTCATTACTTTGCTATAGCAAAAAATATTTTTCTAATATTTTTTGATAATAGTTAGATTATCAAAAAATATTAGGCAAATATTTTTTGCTACAACATTTGTAACGAACTAAATATAATTATTATTTTTTTACCCTTGCGTCATCCCTATTGTAAAAGTTTTTCACTTTTTAGTATTTTACTCCATAACCTAAATTGAATAGTATACCTATAGTTATTGATAACCCAAATAACATGGACTTTAACATACTTGGCGAAATATAGGTGTATCAGGGTGAACTGTACACATCTATGTACCCCTTCATAGCGTAACAGCGTGATGTTATGTTAAGGAATGGTCTAAACAATAGACAGACCTGCAATTGCAGCAATCCCGGAAGATTTGCTATCATTTATTGAAGAGTTTCATTGTCTATAGTCGGTTAAAAACAACTGTGCTACGTGTTGTTGTAAACACGCGGCAATCCGTCGCAAGTCGCGGCGAGCCGTCGCGGTCATGTGGCGATCCGTTTTTTTTTTTTTTTGGGGGGTGGGAAATCATCCTATGACTTCTTCCGCTCTAGGGTGGAGCGGAAGGGTGTGTCAGACTCTTACTGACTAAAACCCACCCCTGTTCCTCCCTGCCTCGAGTGCCCGGGGGCGAGGTAACTCTTTCGAATTTATCCTCCACCCCCGGGCAGGCACTGGCCGTGGCAGGCCCCGTCCTTTGCTGACAACTCTTTGAGGCGCGCGTGGAACACTACGCGCCGTCGACTCTCGGGCCTGGTGCTGATCGGACGGCGAGTTACCCGCTACTCGCCGTCCGCAGGCCCGGGTCTACGGTGGCCGGAGATCGTCTCGCAGCCCCTGGCGTCTCCTGCGACGGCTGCTGCTGGGGGCGCTAGGGCGACTCGGTCTCTGTTGAGTCTCCCTAACGTGTGCCGCCTCCCTCTTCGCGAGCATTACTGCTTCACAGAAGGAGGAGACGGCCCCCCATTCCCTCTCGCTCCGTACCATGGCCTGAACCAGGGCACGGCGCGAGAGGTCGCTGCCGCCTATCGCATCCACGAGGACACGGCGGTGTTCTGCCCAGGCGGGGCAAACCTCCACCGTATGCTCCACCGTGTCCACTGGGCGATCCTCGCAGTGGAAACACGCAGGGGTCACCTCCGCCTTGATCCGACACAGGTACTTCCCGAAACAGCCATGTCCGGTGAGCACCTGCGTCAGGATGTGGCGATCCGTAGCGAGTGATGATACGATAAAAGAACACTAAGCGTCTCGTGCAGATTACCTGACGACAGCAGGACAGACTCTCGACGATACATACGCACGTGGAGGTAACGCCTTAGTATTTAATATTACAAACAAAACTTTCCTTCTCAGCCTTTTAAGCTTCCTTTTAAGTTTCATCCATGAAGCTTAAAACTAACATACTCAGTTTAATTAAGTAGGTACTTTCCTAACATTACATTACCAAGTTGTACAACACAATGAAAACAAAAAACAATCTGTCTTGAGAGCCTGATATACGAGAGCCTGATATACCTACTCTGTAAAGAAAAGTTTAAATCATCTGTGTACTTGTTTTGTTAGAAGATTTAAGTAAAGTAATTAAAACAACATAAGCACGTTTCGAAGGATTTGTCTTGGAATTGACAATGTAACACAATATGTGAGGACATTCACTAGCGATCAGCGCTGACTCCGTATGGGTGCAAATTATACACACAGACCTTCCTCGTTTCTACCCAGGAGTTGAGGATAAATTCGAAACAGAGTTACCTCGCCCGTGGGCAGTCAGGGCAGGGAAGGAACAGGATGGGTTTTAGTCAGTAAGAGTCTGACACGCCCTCCCGCTCCACCCTAGAGCGGGCGATGTCATTGGATGTTTTCCCACCCCACAAAAAAAAACCTCGTTTATCTCCTTTTCTATTAGTGAAAACCGCATCACAATGTGTGTTATCACAAAGGAGTTAGCGGAGAAACAGACAGATGCGTGAAGTGACTTTGTTTTATACTATGTAGAGATAACAACATTTAATACTTGCCCTAACCTGCCTAACCCGTTTTTGGAAAGAGAATATAGGCGCGTCACAATTTAAACCAATTCAAGTGATGTGTTAGGCTGTTGAAAAATTCAACCAATCACAGCAGCCAGCGGGCTTTTGACAATTTGTCACAATTTTCGCAAAACGAAATTATTATAATTATATATTTAATTATATATTTTCGAAAATTATCGCAAAACAATGCGATAATTTTCGATATAAATAAAATATTATAATTAAAAAAATACTAAAAATTCGCATTTTCATATTCTTCATAGCAAACTCTTTCATTTAAAATCATATCATGGGAAAGCATAAAAAATAACCAGTCCGCCATCTTTCGGAGCCTGGCATATTGGATTTAGCCATTTCCACTTGACTAACATTACAAGCAGGTATGCAAAATTTCAGCTCAATCGGAAACCGGGAAGTGATTGGAATTTAACATCTAAGATTTTTTTACGTACCTGGTTAATAACAGGTGAAGCGTGTTTAAAAATAGAACACAAACATGAACATGAGGATCGTAGCAGGTAGTGTTCGGTAGTTCTGCTTACCCCATTGAAAAAGGTGTGTGTATGTATGCAAATGAAGTAAATGTAAGAGATTTTAATAATCAAAATCCTTAGCTAAATCTGATGAAGCAAAGTAAAAATATCCAAAGCATTACTAAGCGTTGCTATATAACGTGGCAATGCCGCCAGTCTATTGGGTACAGTACCAGTCGACAGCAATGCGGAGGAATTCTTCGACGCCATTATCTTAGATTATTTTTAGTTTTCGTTTGTTAAAAATTTTTTTGCTTAAGTGTGCTAGGTTAAGTATTTTGAGAATATTTTTGTTTTATTTAAGTAGACTGGCTTCGTTTATTTTGTTATAAACTTTCAACCCATTTTTAACCACAAAAAAAAGGTCGTGGATAAATTCGAAACAGACGTACCGCGCTCCTGGGCACTTAGGCAACTGAAGGAACAGGAGTGGGTTTTAAGTCAGTAAAAGTCTGACATACCCTCCCGATCTACCCAGAGCTGGAGAAATCATTGGATGATTTCCTAACCCCACAAAAAAAAGGAGGTTGACTTTCGAAAAACCCTCTCTTACGCGGTGCGGTTTAGGCTATGCGTTAATATGTTAGTCAGTCAGTCAGGACTTTGAATTTTATATAATAATATACAGATACAGACAAATAAATCGGTGAAATATTCAAATAAAGCGAAACAACTTCCACCGTTTCTCTCACCTAACGTTTCAACGCTAACTCAAGCATACCTAGGTAAATACTTGGAAATCAGTTACTTTGTTCTACACGTTAAGAGGAACACGTGAAGGGGTTACAACACTAGGCATGCAGTAAGATGCATTTGTTGGATGTTTCAACTATTTTGAAGTGTTCGTTCAAAGGATTTACTGAGCAAAAGTGTGTGGGATTTGAGGTGGGTGGTAGGTTCTTTGGAAAGTTTAACCTCACACCTAGGTTGTGTGTCTAAGACTGTAATAGGTAAAGCTAGGAGAGTTTTTAGTGGAAGTGGATGCTAAGAATACAATTTTACACCCACACATAACCTAAATAGAGTATTCTCAATAATCCGGCATTTAAAAAAAACCAAAAACACCATTGTATATAAAATTACAGGATAATTTAAACAAAAGCATGTCCTTATTTCATTATTAAGCTAAGCTATTAAGGAAGCAGTACTGAAGGAACATGGGTGGATTTTAGTCAGTAAGAGTCTGACACGCCCTCTCGCTCCACCCAGAGTGGGGAAAAATGTATTTCAGGCATACATTTTTATATATAGGGTGTAAAAAGACAGTTTCCGAAGCCGAAGGCCACATATTCTATCCATTATTTGGATCATTTTTTTCCACTAGACCTTACCTGGGAATCCACTGGTTTTGGAGATATTGCAGCTCAAACTCGCAATTTGTTTTTTTTTTACTTTTTTAGGAAAGTGAATTCCAAGTATTATTACTAAACTCTTTTCCAAACAAAATTTCGAATTTTCGATATTTTTTTTCGAAATTTCGAAATTACGCATTTGCTTTATAAAAACGCAAGTGAATATCAAACGTATCCGATAAGTACCTACGTGGCTTAGAGGGAAGGGGCGGGGTTTAACTCCACTTGCATTTTTTTTCGGTTTGGCGTTACATTGCGTGCAATAAAAAATAGTTTTTTTTGCGCAAAACTACTTTGTTAGACGTACAGTATGCGTAGTTGATGGATATGTCATGTGTCTTTTTACACCTGTATAATCAAGCTTTTACAAAATGTTCATTGTTACTTATTTCAGTAAGGTACTCATTAATTCATCCATCTAAACAATTTAACCTCATTTTTGGGTTCCATTACCATCTCAAAGGCGATCGGTCAAGCGTGGACAGCTCTTAATGTGTTTCAATTGACACCAACTATACGCACTTAGCGTTCCAATCGGTTTCAAAGAGAATTAATCTTTAACAGTTAATGTTCTAGCCACATTCTGTCAATAAACGAAGACCATGTGGCTAAGTAACAACAGCCACACGGGTCGATTTGCAAAGTTAAGCAACTCTTGCTGGGTTCGGTCCGTGGATCGGCGACCAGCCATTTCATACTGAGACTTCCATGCTTCAGAAACTACGTTAATCAGTTGGTTCCAGCTGTATTCTGTAGATCTGCCTACAGAATACAGCTGCCTTATCGACTGTCATAGATCGGATATCAGCTGCCAGAAAATTTGTCACCAGTCTTGCATTTTTGGTTTTGCAGTGGAATTCCCTGCCAGAGTCTGTTATTCCTGATAGCTACAACCTGGGAGTCTGTGAGTCAAGAGCGAGTGATTACTTCTAGGCAAGGGTTCTCCTTCTTCGACCACATCATCGCTTACCATCAGGTGAGATAGTGGACAAAAAAAAATCATGAGACCTAGTTACTGGATTGTGGAGATTAGACAGGCAGTCGCTCCATGTAAAATATTGACTAGATGCCGACCTCAACGTAGTTGGGACAAAGGTGGGCAGATTGATTGATTTTTCTGACAATGAGCTAACGTAAAAATGGAAATGTAAGAGGATATTTATCACTGATCGGGTACATTTTCCCTTTTAACGCATCGGTTGCCTGGTTCCGCCTGTATTTAATGGACGTGCCATCAGTCTAACCAATGAGTGGCTGACAGTTGCACTCAAAGATTTCTATCAAAGTTAATGGATCTTTTATTGGCGTTTAGGATAGGATTATCTATCTTACTAGACAACAATGTAAGTTCGACCCATGGGGCAGTTTGGTAATGTTTTACGGGACTATGTATTGTATGTTTGTATGTCCATTTCTTTGACATGCCTTGTCGCTTAAATAACTTGATGGTTTTCACCAAATCAGGGACATAATTTGAGATTGGGTTTGACTGCCAAAGTGACATAGGCAACTTCAATTATATAGGCAACTTCAGGCCTATTTCCATCCTGCCTGCATTTAGCAAAATTTTTGAAAAGTTAATACTGAAGCAGTTGCTAACATATTTTAATGTAAATAGCCTCCTTCATAATGATCAATATGGCTTTACAAAAGGTCGATCGACTACAGATGCGGGTGTTGCTCTCCTAAAACACATATTCAACGCATGGGAGAACTCGCTAAATGCTATCGGAGTTTTCTGTGACCTCTCCAAAGCTTTTGATTGCGTACACCATGACACGCTTTTGCGTAAGCTGCGTCATTATGGTCTCCAAAACGAAGCTCTAAATGTAATTGATTCATATTTATGTAATAGGTTCCAATGTGTAGATATCAATGGTGTTAAGTCTTCCGGGCTACCAGTTCATTTAGGTGTGCCTCAAGGCTCGATATTGGGACCATTCTTGTTTTTGGTGTATATTAATGATTTACCATATTTTTAAAGGGTATCTGTGACGTAGTACTGTTTGCAGATGATACCTCTCTTATCTTTAAAGTAGATAGGAATAGAAATGATTTTGATAACGTAGATAGCGCTCTCTCAATGGTTACGGATTGGTTTACGACAAATAACTTGGTTCTTAATGCTAAGAAAACTAAATGTATAAAGTTTGCCTTACCTAATGTTATAAATCTAGGACCTAATGTCATCTTAAATAAAGAAGTGCTTGAAACTGTGGACTCGGCAGTTTTTTTGGGTATAACTGTTGATTCCAAACTTCAATGGGGCGCACATATATCAGGCCTATCAGGAAGGCTCAGCTCTGCCGCCTACGCCGTCAGAAAAGTTAGACAATATACTGACGTTGACACAGCACGGTTAGTCTATTTTAGTTATTTCCATAGTGTTATGTCTTATGGTATTCTTTTGTGGGGTAAAGCTGCGGACATACAAAATATATTTGTTTTACAAAAACGTGCTGTACGAGCAATCTATAGGTTAAGGTCAAGAGTTTCTTTACGAGAAATTTTCAAAGAGATTGGAATTCTCACGGTGGCATCTCAATTCATTTTTGCAAACATATTATACATTAGACAAAATATACATTTGTACAAAAAGACCAGTGATATCCACAATTTTAACACCAGAAATAAGTATAAACTTCATGTTCCTTCCCACCGTGTTCGTAGGGTTCATGGTTCGTTTGAGGGTCTCGGTATCGAATTTTACAATAAGCTACCCCGTTCTTTTCTTGACTTGCCTTTTAATGCATTTAAAACTAAAATTAAATCTAGTCTCTGTTCGAAAGCATACTATTCCATCAACGACTACTTAGAAGATAATAATAGTTGGTCGCTGTGTTGAACGCAAGACAATGTTACACTTGATGTTCTTTCTCCATATTTAGCTTATGGTTATAACAGATTATATGAGTTCATATAATAATTGTCTACCAAATTTAGTGTGATGGCCCTAGTTCATCACTTGTGGCTTCGAATCACAGCCCTTTGATAGTTTCAATCTTTGTTCTTGTAAGCAGGCACACCAGTTATGTATGGAGGCTTCTTTAATTTGGTTTAGTGTTTATGCTTGAGTTGGTTTTTAATGGCATGATTGAGTGTGCTAGCTGGCAAGTGGCGGATTATTTAATTTAATTTTATGATTATATTTTAGACGGCATATATTTATTTTTCTGTTTTACATAATGTTAAGATTGTTGCTTAGAATTATATAGATTCAAGTTCTTAAAACTTAACAGACAGATGTGTTGCTGGGGAGTTTGTTGGCCACTTCTTCTTCACAGCTAAAACACTAGGAAGTGGTGACGGGCGGGCGTTTTTTGGGGGACTGTCTTTATGTAGAACTTTGACGTTCAAAAAGTGCTGGTTCTCAGCCTAGTTTGAATAAATGACTTTTGATTTTGATTTTTTTTGACATAACTACATGAATTTTGAAAAGAAAAAAACAAAATGGCGGCCGCCATTTGTTTAGTCAGGTCGTATTTTTTGTCACCATGGTCATGTGGGGCGACTAAACCTGGACTTAGGTGTTGTATCTCTAATCTATTTCTTAAGATCTAACTGACCATAACAAATCCTCTTTGAGTAATTATTAAAAAAATGTACTATTCCAAATACCATTAACGACCAACAGATGTTTTTTTAACAAAACACCGTTCATTTAATATTTAAACTTTGAAAGTCCCCAAAGAAAAACTCCTAAAAATAAACAGAATTAAAATTACTACGGCCGAGTGAAAGTAAAAACGTCAAATCATTTTTAAGGATTCAAAACGTCAAAAGAGGTTGAAGTTGAAGTTAGAAATAGAATTCTTTTTTATAAAACCGGAACATAAAAAAAAAATATTATACAAAAAGTTAACAAAATGAGGGAGAAAAGGCTAACTGGAAAAATTTCAATAGATGTTAAAGATGGCGCACAGCCATTGTGTGGATTGTCCCGACGGATTTATTCAGGTTTAATATGTACCGAGTGACGTTGGATGGAAAAATTCCTTTTATTTCACAACAATATGGCTGAATTGTTAGAATTTGCGCTGTTTAGGCATGAGAGTAGGGAAATGGGAATGAAGGTTAGGGTCAAAATGCCTTATTTATGTAATTTCTTTTATATTCACAAAATAGATTACTGACTAGACTATATACAGACTATTCGAAGACATGTGATATCCACTAATCCGTGTTGGGCTCGCGTGGTGGATTACGGCCCACAGCCTCTCACGGAGAGGAGGCCTGTGCCCCAGCAGTGGGAACATCAAAAGGCTGATGATAACGATGACGAGACACATTAAGTATTATTTTTCTTTAATTTCAATACTAGCTTTTTTTATGTTTGATAGGCTCGCGTTTGAACACTATCTCACCTGATGGTAAGCGATGTTGAGGTCGAAGATGGAGCACGCTTGCCTAGAAGTAACCTATTCACTCTCGACTTAAAGACTCCCAGGTTGTATCTTACAGGAAACACAGCCTCCGGCAGAGAATTCCACTCTCTAGCCGTACGTGCAATGAATGTTTTCTCAAAACGCTTTGTGCGCATGGATGGGATGTCCACCATGAACCGGTGGCACTTCGCCGTACGTCTTGTGGTCCTTAGATGAAACGGGCTTGGCGGAATCAAATCATGCAATTCCGTCACACACTCCCCAAAATGTAATCGATAGAAAACCGACAGGCTAGCAACTCGGCGTCTATGTTAAAGACTTTGGAGTTTTGACTCAACGAGTCTATCATTGCCGATGATCCTCTTGGCTCGTTTCTCAATTGACTCAAGGGCATCAAGCTGGTATCTTGCAGATCCGTCCCAAAGATGAGAGCAGTACTCCATACACGATCGGACTTGCGCTTGATAGAGTTGGAGCAGCTGTTCCGGCGTGAAGTATCGTCTCACCTTTGCGAGGACCCCCAACTTTTTGGCAGCCACTTGAGCCTCTATGAAGGGACCAAAATTGAGGGTAGATGTTAAAGTAACACCAAGAAGATCAAGTCGGTCGGTTATCGGCACGGTTACACCTCGGAAACATGGAGCCGGGTAAAATTGGCTCCTTTTAGCAGAAAAAAGACACGCCTGGGTCTTAGCAGCATTGAACTTAACCAGATTGGCATCGCCCCATTCTGAGACAGCCTGCAAGGACAAGTTCAAGCGCCCAACCATAGCCTCTCGGAGAGACCGGACCTGAGACCCACTAACTCGTGCGTCTGGCACGTATCTCTCGGCAACAGTGCTGTCGTATGCATACCCAAAGGTACCGGGTTTTAGCAGATCGTTAATATGCAGCAAAAACAATGTTGCCGAGAGCACCGACCCCTGAGGAACACCGGCATTAATAGCCAGCAGTCCAGACGAGCAGCCATCTATGACTACTCGGAGACCGCAAGGGCTTCCCCTTGTTTGTCGATGGCCTCACTCCAGATGTGAATGGCATACGCTAGAAGATCTCCCGTTGACCGATTTCGGCGGAAGCCGTATTGTCGGTCACTTAGGATATCGTTAGCTTCTAGGTATGCTAGGAGCTTACCATTCAGTATACGTAGCTAGTCCCATGACAGCATAGCTGGTCCCATGTCTTTGCTTTTTTACGCAGCCTGTTATTATTTAATCGTTTGTTTTGAGTAAAACTATGTTAGTAAGACATAAGACCTTACAACATCAACAGCGACATCTTAACACACTTAAAAAAATCATTAGTAAATAAATTATTATTCATTGCTTCAGCATTCCAGCCGAAATACTAGAGTAACGATTAATGACTCAACAGTCCAGTCTGTCAGCAATACGCATTATTTCGGAATGTTAGTAGTCCACGGCGTGTAGTGATAGTGATCTTAAGAGCTCTGCTGTGATCACCCAACGTAAACCTATATCGACCAATATAAGCTGTATCGTGATCCTAGCCGAGCTCCACATCTCTGCCAATGTGGTGAAGCAATCGACTGCCTCTTACACCATGGCCTATCCTGCAGTAGGAGTCGAACAGCACACACGCCAATATTAATGACATCATCCGACGGGCTCATGTCACCGCTGCCGGGGTGCCAGCTATTTAAGAACCCAATGGCTTGGCACGTGACATACATACATACATACAATCGAGAAACATTACCCTCCTTCTGGCGAAGTCGTGCGAAAATAAGTAACATTGAAACAAGTAATCCTGAATTAATGATGAGATTTTGTTACAATTTCCTCGTAAATTCATTCTGTTCTTTGTCCTTTTCTTAAAGATCACAATTATAGTAGCAAATTACTACAAAATTCTTTTAGCGAAATATCTGCCTTCTTTTTTATCGTTGTCAAGGAAACTAATTTGTCTTTTCTGGCCGTTTCTTGTTGCAATAAGCTACACGATTTCTTATAAAGGAGTTCTTCTTTCTTCGTTTTCATTTAGTATCTTGTTTAAATTGATAAGGCTGACAATTCAGCTGACTTGGGCGTGTATTTATTATTGTTCTGTTGGTTTTAGTATCCAATGATTTGTGTAGATATTTCTGCATTAATTAAATTCTTCCTAGCATCTATCAGCACTTACTCTTACATTAGGAACCAATAGACCTTTGAAATCTATTTTTTTCCTACTTCATTTAATAACATATTTCTATTTATTTCATCAATTCGGATCTTTTATTTGTCCCCTCCTGTTACCTACCATTATTTAGGGTCAAGTCTCCTCACAATTTTGTGCCAGGTTATTCTATCCTCGGTTGTCGGCTTTAGCAATCGAGCTAATTTAAGGTCTCTTTCGGTTTTGACCACCAGGTCAGTGGCGGGCAGCCCCTGCCTTTTTCTGTTCTGACATGTTAAGCTTTATTGCGTTACATGGTTCTCGCTCCTCCTCATATACCTCCCATACGTTCTGAGGTTTTCGGTAAGTTTTTCGGTAATTAGCGCGACTTTTAAGCTACCCCTGATTTTACATTCATAACCAACCTTTTTTTTATTATAGGCATGCGTTTGACCACTATCTCACCTGATTGTAAGCGATGACGTGGTTGAAGATGGAGCACGCTTGCCTAGAATTAAGTATCCCGTCAGGTCACCCCTCGCGCTCACCTCAGCATTATCATCTCTTGGTATGTACTCTTTCTCTTTGCTCATGGGTCTTCTTTACTGACCAGCATTCAGATTCGTATAATAGCGCCGGGTGAACTGCACACTTAATCTATTTGGATAACTTTAAGAAAACAGTCACTCGAAAAGCCTTCACATTTTCTAGTATTTTTATATAATTATGTGTATATTAAAAGTAAAACCAGAAGCGTTAACCACAGCCTTCAAAAAAAGACCTGAAGTATGGTCTCAGTCGGATTGCATGGAAATAAAGATATGCGCTGACTTACGGGTTAAAAAGTCGTGGGTTCAAATCCAGGTAAGCCATTTAGTTTGCGTAATTTATTCCATCACCACTGCTCTCAAAACGGTGAGGATATGTCCTAGAAGCAAGAATTTGTAGATATGTGACATCCACCAATCTGCATTGGGCCAGCGTGGTGGATTACGGCCCAGACCCTCTCACAGAGAGGAGGCCTGAGTCCCAATAGTGGGAAAATTCTAAGACTGATTATGTTATGGGTGACCATCTTTACATACCGAGACTCCTCCGTGCCTCGGAAAGCACGTTAAGCCGTTGGTCCCGGCTGTCAATCGTGGATCTTTGACAGTAGTTACGGGTTGTCAGAAGCCCGAAATTCTGACCACCAGTCTTACCAAGGAGTATCGTATTACCCAGTAGCTGAGTTGTGGAGGTCAGATAGGCAGTCGCTCCATGTAAAATACTGGTATTCAGCCACATAGCTACATTTGGTTAGACTGGAAGCGGACCCCAAGATAGTTGGTAAAAGGCTAGGCTAATTTTTATGTCTTAAGGAAATGGACGATGACAACACGATGTCTTTTTAGGGTATTTATCTCCTCCCGTCTTATAGCCCTTGGCAATCAACCCGAGAAAAAGGAATTAAAATGAATACAACCATTACAAAATAGAGACTGCTTCTGATTCAGAAAATACTTCAAACGGGGCTTACAGCTTAACTCTGAACCAATAAAACCCTGCATTGTACCGTTTACTCTAAGCTGAGTGGAATTCCCAGCAATTCGCATGAATTTAGATTATGCTATTATCAATGGATTCCAACAGGTTAGTTATAGCTATGCATACGCCAACTGTAGTTACCAAGTGGTGTTGATTTACATCAATCAGTAAACGCGCATTGCAAAGTAAATATGGCATTTGAATAGAATTAACGGCCATTGAAACGTTGCTTTGTTTTTTACGTATTGGAAAAGTTATGAAATTGCAATTTATTGTGAACAGTTTGAGTTAGGATGAAAGTATTTTTTTGAAGTGAAAACTTCTTTAGGCGCGTTGGGCATTTTTCATATGACATCATCAGCCTTTTATTGTCCCCACTGCTGAGGCACAGGCCTCCTCTCTGAGAGAGGGTGTGGGCCGTAATCCACCACGTGGGCCCAGTGCGGGTTGGTGGATGTCACATGTCTTCGAATTTTTGGTTCTAGGACATGCCGGTTTCCTCACGATGTTACGAAATGTGTGATGTGTTGGGCATTTTTAAGATGAGAAAAAACTATTAAACTCGCGCGACACCGACACCGACACCGACTCCGACACCGACACCGACACCGACACCGACACCGACACTGCTACACGATCCGCTACGAGTGCTACGACGCGGATTGAAGTGAAAACTTCTTTAGGCGCGTTGGGCATTTTTGTTCAAGTTTTCACTTCTGTCATCACTACTGGAGTGCCACTCTTTTTAATATCTTATATATTTGAAATCATATATTTTGATATCCCATGTGATCACAAAAAAAAAACAACTTTTTTTTTCAAAATTCATGTGCCCATGACACTTCGGCTGTCAAAACCAAACCAATGATACCTCATTTATTAAAATTTATTCAGCTGTTTAGGCTACAGGGCTTACCAAAGAAATCATCAGCATCTTCTTGCCCTTATCCCATTTAACATGAGGTCGGCGCAACACGTTTTTTTCTTTCATTCTGTCCTGTTCGCCGTCACACTATCACTAACTCCCTTTTCTTTCACATTCCTCACACAATCCATCCTGCATCTTTTCTTTGGCCTCCTTCTCCCTCTCCATCCATCCACATTTATTTTCATAACTCTTTTAGTGACATGTGTTTCATCCCTCCTCTTCAAATGACCATACCAAAAAAAAATGACATAAAAATAATTAAATACATACATATATGATTAGGAGGCTCTCAATTCAAAATTTTCTAATCAAAAGAAGGATAGATTTGGGTGGTAAGTGGTAAAGTGAGACGTACTCGTATGCTATCTTGAATTTAAAATCCACTTGTCAGTATTTAAACTAATCATTTGGTAAGCGAGTTAGTGGTGCGTTCGGGGTTAATATAACTTATGGCGAGGAGGCATGGCTGCGGGAGTGTACTCACGTGGATCGGCTGTCGGGAGAACTTGATGGCAAGATTTCTGGAGCACACTTGCGGGACGTACGCAGTCACGTTTCACAGTGGTAGGTAATCTTCAAGTTACCAGGGTTCGTGAACACTATTTTTTCGATTTATTTGCGTTCCTTAATATCACGGTAACGAAATTAAGGAAAATTAAGGAGGATTCCTTTTTTGCGGGGAGAATATATTTGAAGGGTTGTAATGCGATTTAACTGTGAGACTCCAACACAAGGTATCTCTAACAGTGCGGTTGATGTAATGTGACAGTTCGATGTATGAATCTGGTGAATGGAGCGTCAATACGTCACTCCAACACGGTCGCTCAGGCGAGCGGTCTTTCTTTCATTCCCGACCCAAAGAGCCACTTGGCACGACCAGGAGTTTTATAAACTTAAGGCCGCCTATGTTGCCTTCGATGTATGAACTAATACAAAAGCTTAAGGAAATCTTCATTCAGGATTTAAATATTAACATAGAAGAGCACGAAGTCAACAAAATCCATCGCCTAGGAAACAAAGAGAGAGTGAG
This sequence comes from Polia nebulosa, assembly GCA_951329385.1. Classification (NCBI taxonomy): domain Eukaryota; kingdom Metazoa; phylum Arthropoda; class Insecta; order Lepidoptera; family Noctuidae; genus Polia; species Polia nebulosa. The sequence goes on along the minus strand of OX589607.1, from coordinate 28,485,774 downwards.
CAACAAACCGAGACCAGTATTGTGTTCGTTTATAAGTAACTGGAAGAAAAATGAAATTATCAAAAACAAAAGGAACCTCAAAACAATCTATATAAATGAGGACTACTCGAAAGAAGTGTTGGAAAAAAGGAAACAGTTGCAAGCAAAGTTAGTTGAAGAGAGGAAAAAAGGCAATACGGCATACTTGAGATATGATAAACTAATAGTTAAAGAGAACAACACCAGCCAAGAGAAAAGGAAAAGGGAAATATCAGTTTCACCCTCCAACTATAATAACCAGCCAAAGAAACAGCAAACAGTAAACACAACCAAGTCTAACAGATCTAATGCTTTTGACATAATGCGATCCAGATCCGGCTCTCTTCCGAGTACACCCAACGCTAAGAGAAACCAATAGCAACTAAAGAGCCGCAAACGGAAACCAAAACCAACCAAAGAAACTGCTAATAAAGAAACAACAGAATACCAAACTCCCCCAAGCCGACTGGTCCTCGTGGGGGAAAGAGACCACAACCCTCCAACGCCACAGTTTAAGAAGCAGCAAAAACCAGTAATTTACATAGCATCCCTTAATGTACTTACCCTGATGAAGGATGAAAATCTTATTGAACTAACTAACGCGCTGAAACAAATCAAATGGGACATCCTTGGCCTGAGTGAGGTGAGAAGAACGGGCGAAAGTATTACTTCTCACCCAGATTACTTACTGTACCAGCTAGGAAAGACGCAAGGCCACCACGGGGTAGGATTTATTATCAAGAAACATATAACGAAATATATAGAAGAATTCATCGGTATCTCAGAGCGCATAGCGATTATGAATGTGAAACTACCGGGATACAAGGATCCTTGGTCTATCGTACAGGTTTACTCACCTACAGAACAATCGAATTTAGAAACAATAAATATTTTTTACCAAGATCTAAATGAAGCTATCCAAGAACACACCCATAAAAACCTTATAGTAATGGGAGACTATAATGGCCAAATCGGAGCAAGACGCCCAGGTGAAAATACAATATTAGGACCATTTTCATATAGCAACAAGACTAGGAGCAGGAATGGTGAGAAAATTACAAACTTTGCGCTAGAAAATAACTTAGCAATCTTAAATACCATATACAAGAAAAAAAGGAAAAACATGTGGACCTGGATCTCCCCCGATGGCAAAACGAAGAACGAAATTGATTTTATTATGACAAATAGAAGTAGTTATTTCATCAATTTTACCGTCATTAAAAGATTCAATTTCAATACGAACCATAGGCTAATCAGAGCTGAACTCAAAACAAAGCAACCAATGAAGGCGAGACCAAGACAAAACGTAGGAAATACAAAACTCAGCATACAGCAACTAGAACAAATATCAATCGCTCTGAGAGACGAATTTATAGACTTCAAAGAAAACACTTCTAATTTAGCAATCCAAGAAAAATACAATTACATAGAGTATATTATTAAAACGCAGACAAAACTCATAACGAATTCTAAAACTGAAACAAAACATACGCTATCAACAAACACTATAAAACTACTACAAGACAGAAATCACCTTCTCAGCGCAAAAACCACTCAAAATAGAAGAAAGGAAATTGCCAAAATTAGCAAAGAAATCAAAGAAAGCATTAGGAAAGATAGAAAACAATGGAGGATGGAAACAATAGAAAATTATATACTTAAAACAGGTGGAACCAAAAAAGCGCTCAAGGAATTGACAAACACAAAGGACTGGATCGTAAAAATGAAAGATGAAAAAGGAAAATGGAACCGACACAGAACAGACATACTAGAAACAGCTACATCATACTACAAAAAACTATATGGTAACGACACAACGCAAAGCAAAATAGAACTGGTGGATCCCTCGAATATCCCTAATATCCTCTATTCTGAAGTCGAGCAAGCTATCGACACCCAAAAGGAAGAGAAAGCACCCGGATCCGATGGTATAAAGAACGAAATTTTAAGACATAGCAAGGGAACCCTGATACCTGTTCTAGCAGATATGTTCAATGACATCATAATTACCGAAACCATTCCCCAACAATGGACAGAGTCTAATATCATCCTACTGTATAAGAAAGGTGATAAATATGATATAGGAAACTATCGCCCTATCAGCCTTATGTCTAACGTATATAAGATTTTCGCTAAGATTATCTTGAAACGAATTGAAATAACCCTAGACGAACATCAACTGATCGAGCAAGCAGGATTCCGCAAAGATTATTCGGTAGTCGACCACATCCACGTAGTGCGACAAATTCTAGAGAAATACAACGAATACCAGCTAACATACTACATCGCGTTTATCGATTACAGTAAAGCGTTTGATTCTCTACTACACGAAAACATATGGGAGGCTCTACTAGAACAAGGAATCGAACACAAATACATCCGATTAATAAAAAACATATACAGTCGCAGTACAGGAAGAATTCAATTAGAAACGGAAAGCGCTCCTTTCAGAATTGAAAAAGGCGTTAGACAGGGCGATCCTCTATCCCCAAAACTTTTCTCCGCAGTTCTGGAATCAATTTTCAGAAGACTTAATTGGGAACGTCTCGGTATTAACGTAGATGGTGCATTGCTGTCACACTTGAGGTTTGCTGACGATATAGTGCTATTTGCTAAAACACCAGAAGACTTAAATAAAATGCTAGGAGAACTTGCGACAGAAAGTGCGAAAGTGGGACTGACACTGAATCCGGATAAAACTAGAGCAATGACAAACGGAAGCAAATACACTATTAAACTAGGGAACACCGAAATAGACTATACTGAGGAGTACATCTATCTAGGACAGCTTATAACTCAAAAAGAACCCATGCGAAAGGAAGTGGAGAGACGAATTACGAATGGCTGGAAGAGATACTGGAGTCTGAGAGAGGCTATGAAAGATAAAAAACTCCATATTAACTTAAAAAGTAAACTGTTTAACACCTGCATACTACCTGTTCTGACGTACGGATGCCAATCATGGGTGTTAAACCACGAAATATTAAACAAGCTAGCAACTTGTCAGTATGCAATGGAAAGGAGTATGCTAAATATCAGAAAGTCTGATAGATTGAAAAACTCTGTCATCAGAAATAAAACTAAAACTACAGATGCAACAATTAAAGTCAAAAGACTGAAATGGAGATGGGCTGGCCACATGATAAGAGGATGCGACAGATGGAGCCAAAGGGTGACCCAGTGGTATCCCAGAGAAGGCAAAAGGAAGAGAGGTAGACCGCAAAAAAGATGGGACGATGACATTAGACAAGTGGCCGGAGTCATGTGGAACAGAGTGACACAGGAAAGGAAAGAGTGGAAAAGGTTGGAGGAGGCCTTTGCCGACTGGCAAACAGATCTGGGAAAGGTAACCAAGCAACAAATATTAGCTTGATTAATTAATTTAGTTTAAGGGTAAATTAAGTTAGCAATAAGTTTAAATACATTGTAAGATCTGAATAAAAGGCTATATTATTATTATTATTATTATGTTGCCTTCGATGTATCGTCGGCCTACCATCGATCAAGATTTCCGGCGTCCGGTAATTGGCCGTGGGTCAGCTAAAGTAGCACTTGATATAGCCTCTTAAGAATATTCATAATCGTCGTAATAATATCTCATTGTTAAGCTGTAGGTAAGTGTAGGTACGCTGTTATTACTGACTAATTAGCCGTTTTTGTCCCACTGTTGAGCAAATGTTTCTATCTACCTCTTTAGTACCACTCTGTCCTTTGCCAGTACGGGCCATCTTTGCCTTGGTCTGCCACGATGTCGTCTGGCAACTAATGGAACCCATTCGTTGGTTCTTTTTACCCATTTCTCGTGTGCAGCTGTAACTGAATTGATGTTTTAGTACCTTTTTTCACATATTAAATAGGGTTCTGTTCTGGGTCGAAAAATTACGTTTAAATTAATATACAGATTTTTGTAAGGTTCTAAACATTTTCTGACATGTTTATATCGAAAGACGCAGTGTTGAAAGGCCTCCGACAAGTTGGACCGTTGACCTGGTGAGGGTCACGGGAACCCGGTGGATGAGAGACGCACAGGACCGGTCTTTGTGGCGACACTTGGGGGAGGCATACGTCCAGCAGTGGACGTCTTTCAGCTAAAATGTGACATTTATAATTATTTGAAGAAGTGATAAGTGAATTTGTCGTCATGTTTGTGGACGTTATCTCTCGAATTATTGACCAAATTTTTTATTTATTTTTATCAAGTTACACAATTGATGACGCGGAGAACTACTTACTTGGAATTAGTACTATTATAAATTATAACCTATGTGCTATTTCAGACTATAATCTATCTCTGTGCCAAACATCCAGATACGTTAAGCCGTCCTGGCGTGATGAGTAACAAACATTCATCCATACATCCATCCAACTTTCGCATTTATTATATTAGTAGGAATGTAAGATAAAGTTTTCTCGCTTGATTAAAAAAAAATTTCACCGTTTTCATTCTAGAACGTCATGCAATCGCTGCAGATCCAAAAATAAGAATGCCAATGTAAAGCCTACCTGTTTAAAAGCAGGTCACGTTTGTACAATCAGGAACGTATTGTTTATCGTGTTTAAATACAGAGGATCCCTGTATTATTATTCTGGCTTGTTTTACTGCGAGATTAAAGGTTTGAACTTTATCAACACACGAGGTCAAACAATATTATGAGTATGGTCTATCAATTGCCAACATTCTTAAAAGTTTTTATTTAACTTGCAAATGTTTGTATGTGTGTAGGTATGTATGTATGCTCGGGTCAAATCTTGCAAACTGAATTAGAACCACTTTCTCTTATCTCATGGAGTTGATAAGAGAAATGTTGATTTTTATGTGGTGATTCAGTTCCACTGACAGAGTATTTTATGGTAAGCATGACCATAGTTGACATCCAGGATTAGCTCCATATAAAGGAACTCTTCAATGCTGAACAGCATGGACACACAATTTTGTGCACACGTCTAATTGTGATAGCTGGTATAAAAGCAGGTTTATGAATGAATGAATTAATTAATTTAACAATTACACAAAGCAAATTCATTATTCCCATCAGCTTAATAAGGCCACTATTGAAAAAAGTTCACATTCCATTATTTTAAATTAAAAAAACATTCATACACTCAAAATATGAACTATAATAAAGGTTCCTCAAAACTTCATGTATAAATAAACCGAGGTTTTTAAATGCTTGAATATCATCTCACAGGAATCACAAGCTGCTTGAAAGGGTCTATCAAACATTTGTCCATCACCAAACTATGGTTTTGAAATGATTAAATATCTAGTAGGTATCTGCCAAAACTAAACATATTCGTCTAAATTCGAATGTGTCAGCAGATGTCTAAATTATCAGCACAAACCGCACTGGGGAAGTACGTAAATCGATGTGATCGTCGATTTGTGTAACATATTGCAAAATGCAGGAACATTTCACACATTCGTCGTTTATTGAAGTATTTCGATGTATGTAGAAGTAGTTACTTGGTAATTCCCTTTTTATAGTGCTCGTCCGGGGAAGTACGTACTGGGTACCTACAATTTCAGAAGAAGGTAGATTTTCTGTCACTTCAGTGAGTTTCTAAGAGCGCAAAGCAAGCTTAGTGTATATACAGGTTGACTTTGAATTTAATGAATAGTAAAACCTTGAACAGGGTGAACGTACTCACAAGTCAATACAAAATTTTAATGGACTACTCTGTAATATTGTAAATAAAACAATTAAGAAAACCTGAATCCGTAACGTAACTTGTAACCACTTGCGACAGTAATAAATTTCTAAAATGCCAAATTAAAGTTGTTCTCTCGAGGAAGTATATTAAATTGCACAATAATATCTCGTTTATGAGGGAGTATTAATCCCGTGCACTAGTTTACCTGAAAGAAAAGAAAGAAATTTCATTTAGGTATTCATAGTCACGATTTAAATGGGAAAATACCAAGATAAAAAATACCAACTGAAACTAGCAAGAGAAATGTCTTATTTTCATAAAAAAAACATTATGCAGACACTGAGTTTAAATAAGTAAGAATGAATGCGAGTGCTTTTTAAGGAAGCATTTTGTGAACATAGCTGAAACAAGCGACTAGCACCGAATGTACCGTCAGCAACGTCTTGTTTGCTGAAACAAGCGACTAGCACCGAATGTACCGTCAGCAACGTCTTGTTTCAAATTGTTAGTTTTTAGGGTTCCGTACCCGAAGGGTCCAAACGGAGCTCTATCTAGCTGTGACTCACTCGTCCGTCTGTCTATCTGTCTGTCCGTCGTCTGTCACAAATTTTTTTTCCGAAGAATTTTTTAACTTCCCATTGACCTATGAACTTGAAATTTAGTAATAATGTTTATTATTACTTATATTTTACTAACAAATTTACAGGGTATAACGTAAAGGTGTGGTCATATTTTAAAAACCGGTTCTGCCCATGGAAATGAACACCTTTCTGTAAGAAAAAATAAAAAAATCCCAAAAAAAAATAATTAGATTTTGCATACAAAGTGATCATCAGCTGATCAATATTTGTATGGAGGGTAAAAATTTTATTTGAAAAATACCTCACTTTTTCTTGAATAAAATTGTTCCTATCGATGGGCAGATGCAGTTCTTAAAATATGACCACACCTTTGCGTTACACCCTGTATATTGACAGATCACATTTTTTTTTAAATTGCCTCTTTGGTACGGAACCATAAATGTGCAAAGTCCGACACCCACTTGGCCGGTTTTTAACCGACTTCCAAAAGGAGGAGGTTCTCAATTCGTCTG